>JADLZL010007444.1:0-63632 GCA_015844335.1 Chrysopogon serrulatus
CGGCTCGCCACATACGAGGCCTAGAGAAGCCCATCCAGAAAAATCTACATGCTTACAGGCCTCCATCGAAAAGTAGTAGTCGCTCCGTTCAAACATTTTACTCCTTTTGTCTTAAATAACTTATTTTTAACTTTTTAAAACTGTATTTAATTATTCATCTTATTTAAAAATTTTATATAAATATTATGTATATTATTATAACTTATTTTATCATTAGAGATATTTTAATAATAATTTATTTATTTTATAATTTTATATAAAATTTTTAAATAATACTTAATGATCAAATATAGTCTTTAACAATTAAAAAAGTAAATTATTTTAAGACGGAAAGAGTATAGTTCTGTGTCGTCAAACATTTAACACGACACTCTCTTCAACAGCTACTTCATCGTATACGTACCCGTACCATACCGCGGTTCTGTCGCCTAGTTCCATCTTTTTCCTCCAATCTGGCAGAACCGCACGACCCCTAGTGCCAAGCTAACCAACCGATCAAGCAACGAACGGAACACCGAACAATATACCCTGCTACTATTCTCTGGGCTGTTTGGATCCCCTCTTATAACTTGCGAGCTCTAAAAAAATTAGAGCAATTTAATTTTAATTCAGTTTTTAGGTTTAATACTCGTTCGGTTTATAAGGAATGAGTCTGTAAAACCATTCTGATCTGGAATGCAGTGTAAATTTACACAGTGATTGGTCATCGGGAAAGATTTCAAATGAAATCAGGGCTAACGAACGGCCCTTGGAGATTTAGCTCGACTGGCAGGCCCTTTGCCCCGGAGGCCGCACGCCGGCCCCTTGCAGCTGCATGCCGTATAGTCGCCGGCACGTCCGAACAGGACGCTACAAATTGAACCACTGTATTGTCGTACTGCTGGTGTGCTGAAGGAACAAAGAACGGGGCAATGATCTACGCACGTACCATACCCGTGTTTGTTACGTACCTAACAGCTGCATACTTTTTAGTCCTTGTCCACGTGGGTTGCCAGCTAGTACGCGGGACCGGCTGTCCGGCTCCACCGACGGCGCCCGAGCAGAGAGCAAGCAGGGCAGGGCCGACGAGACGATCGATCGGTCTCGGTCTCGGACCAACACAACCAAGCAGCTGCTTGGTGGCACGTCGATGCGTTTCGTGGGAGACGTCATACCTGCCTGCACAAGAACTGGCTTCGCGATCGGCGATTCCGAATTTGCGAAGCACTGCGGTGGACCAGGCGCGAGCGAGCCCAGCAGCGCTGCTCTGGGTATTTTATCAGCTGTGACAGCAATATGACCTCGGGACCTCCCCAGGTCAATCGATCTCTGCGAGTCAGTGAAACACATGGGCTACTACTACTACCGCTGCGGAATGGAAGATCTCGTCTCGTGTCTGAAGCAAGGAATATCTCGATGCGCTCTCAAGAAGCCCATAAAAACCTTGACTGTTTTTTTCTTCCTCTTTTCTCTTCCTTGTAGTATACTGTGCGTATGACGTTTCAGTTTAAGGGTCCATTGAGGCGAGTTGACCTTTGCTTATAACCACTGATGTTCAATACCCCTGCCCGCGCAACTAATCTCGATCTGTCACTCTGATGGGGAACGAGGAGCGAATTGTTCTTTGCATCAGAACCTAAACAAGATTGATTGGTGCATCTAGCTCAGCCAGGTAGTATGGCGCGCAATATAGCAGTGATGCATTGCCAAACACAGAAGGTCGCGTCGCACGGAGATATCACAATTCACAAACAGGGGTCAGGGACGAAACAGATCGCAACGACCAGCACCCTGTTGCGACTGACTGGCGCCGCCAAAATACTAGTGCTCGAGGCAGAGCCCGGCTCTACGATTTAGGAATGTAAAATTCATCAATTGCCACCACGCGCGATCCTGTCTGTTCGTCACACGTACCACGATATATCAAGTTACATTTTCATCGCTCTCCGTAACCACCAGTCCACCACCCACTAATTCTAGCTCAGAAGAAAAAAAAAAAGGTGTGGCCTTTTATCGGTGGTTTAGGTTGGACTGTCCGATTGTGATGTGAATTCAGTACAACAATAATTTGAGACCTCCTCCCTTTAATCTCATGTGGTTCACTAATCTAATCTATCCGGGGCCCTACTGCACAGCCAATCGTGGCCCCCCAGGTCAGGGGCTACACGGCCGGCTCATGATGCGCCCGCCGTATGTCGCAAGCAACGAGTCGCGACCACGTCTCGTCTGCAGTCACGGAGCCACCGCTCCGTACCCGACAGCACGTACCGGGTCCGCCCGCCCCTCCGCAGAACAGCGCATCGGCTCGGAACAATCCGGCGGGCCGGCGACCGAAGGCCGATCGCCCCGCGGCCGCGCTCGTGAACCTGACCTGCCGTTCCACGGAAGTCAATACCTCAAGGCCCCACCTGCCAGCCACCCGACCCGATCGCCGACGCCGAGCACTCCGCGGTCCGCGGCACCAAACGCCTGCCTGCCTAATCGGGGAGTAAACAATAGAATCGCGTGCTGACGGTGGGGGGTGTGCGAAACGGGGGCGTCCAGGTCCGGATCCGGACGCGCTGCGCTGTCGCCATCCATCGCACGCGGCACTCGTTGGAATCTCGCGCGAGGCCGAGGGGGCACCGGCACCAGCACCAGCACCTTTGCTTCCATTGGAAGCGCAAATGTCTGTTCCCTCCTCCGCCTCGTCGCCCCCCCACACGGATTACTGGTTTCTTATTGGCAACCGGATCGAAAAAGGGGAGGAATTAAATTGTGGAGTCGGGTGGTGAGATCTGATTTAGATTGGTTGATGAGCCCGGTTGGTAGCAGCAGCAGTCGGTGGTGGTGGTGTGGTGGTGTGGCCTCGCAAGAGCAAAGCAGCAAGGCCCTGAGCCCTGACCGACTGCCTGCATCTGCATCTCTTCTGTTCGCGCGGGCTCTATAAATACGACGCACAGATCTGAGAGGCCTCCCCACCTCGTCCGCCCCAGTCTAATCCGATTCAAACCGCCCCGTCGTCCATTCCCCGTGTCCGAGCCAAGCAAGCCGAGCCCAACAATCCCCAGACCCCAGCTGCTCGGTGAGCGCCGCGCCGCGCCCTTGGCCTCTCACACTTCTTCTTCGTTGCTTGCAATCGCGCGGCGCGATCGTCGTCTCTCGTTCCGGCGTGTGATTGATTTCTCTGACGCGTGGTTTCGTTTGGATCTGGTCGGGCCACGCAGGTGCTCCGACGCGATGGCGCAGAAGGAGACCAATGGCAGCAACGGCGAGCACATCTCCACCCGCCCGCCGCCGACCCCCTCGCCCCTCCGCTTCTCCAAGTTCTTCCAGGTGAGGGCGCGATCTCGACGCTGGATCTCTATTTCACTCGCCCGCCGTGAGGTTTGGGGCGTGTTCCGGATCCTGATTGCTGGTGCCGAATTGCTGCTTGATCCAGGCTAACCTGCGGATCCTGGTCACTGGTGGCGCGGGCTTCATCGGCTCCCACCTCGTAGACAAGCTCATGGAGAACGAGAAGCACGAGGTACGTGCGCCCCGGACGAGATCCCGTATCATTTCGTTGCTTGCTTTGCGGGATCAGACTGTTGTGTTGGGCCAAATCCATTCTGATGGTGGCCGACTAGATCTCATCTGAGTGATCGGTCCAGGAACCGAGTGGGTCCAGATCCTCGTGAGAGGGACGTGAGTTGGAGATAATCGTGCCAGATCTCCGGGGTGTAAGCTTTCTAGTTACATTTTGCATCATGTGGGGCAGTTGCTGTATATAACTATAGCTGGAAGCTTTGCTCGAGTACTGGGTACTTCTGTGGATCTGGTAGCTAATATGAGAGATCACTGAACTGAGTGAGATCCAGTTGCATTACTCTGTAGAGCTTAAGCTATAGCATTGCTATGGTCCTGAATGTTTGTTTCGTGGATCTGATTGGGAATTTGATAAATCACAGAGATCCAGTGTCAATCCTTTAGAGATCTTGGTTACGGGTACTTCATTTTCAGCTTCCTGAGTTCCTGACATAGTTTCTGGAAATCATGAGGGATGCCATTCTAAGGATCCAGAGCTAATTACTGTATAGTTGTTTGAGCTTCTTTCTACACTTGGTTTGTAGGGTTGAGCAACCATTGAATTCTAGGGTCCTTGCTATGGGTCTGGTCTTGCAGACATTTTGGATGTTGACTTTGTTCCTTCACGTTCAGGTCATTGTTGCTGATAACTTTTTCACTGGTTCAAAAGACAACCTGAAGAAGTGGATCGGCCACCCAAGATTTGAGCTCATCCGTCATGGTAAATAACTAGTTAGCTCTGCATGCTTAAGACATTTTAAGTCTTCACTTTCAGAGGATCCTGAAAGTTATGAATCCTGGATAGTCAATGATAAATAAACTGCTATTTGTTTGCTATTTGTTTATGTGCCCCTGTGTTTGTCCTAACAAGTCCTATGTTGTCTGTCCTAACAAGTCCTATGTTGTTTGTCCTAACAAGTCCTATGTTGTTTGTTCAATGGCATTAATAGTTTATAAATTATTATTGAAGCCCTAGTTGTTGACTACTATACTCTCTCACTTGGTATCTGAATTTTTTTTTTTGTCTTTTTGAAAGGGATTGAATCATGGTTAGTCAATGCAATTGAAGTACCACATTTATTGCCCCATATAGTCAATGCATGTCCTGAGTTGTCTGTTGAATGAATTTTCTTTCTGCTCTTAATTGGCAATTTACTACTGATTTGTAAGTTACTGTTGGCAACTCATATTTGGACTAGAAGCATGTCATTCAAGTTAATTTCTGACTCGGTGTGTAACTTCATTGCTGGTCATTAAAATGTAATGATAGAACAGATCATGTACTCAAATTAATAGTTTTGTGTTATCATGGGAAAACAGTCTGACAAATCACTCTTCTCAGTTGTTCCTTTTCTAATTAGTATGTGCTTCCTCATGAGTTAGGCACTTATTCTGTAAATTCTTTCTATCTGTTTTAGATGTCACCCAGCCGCTTCTTGTGGAGGTTGACCAAATCTATCACCTTGCTTGCCCTGCTTCTCCAATCTTCTACAAGCACAATCCTGTTAAGGTATGCTAGTTCTCTGCTTTGTGAGAGGTGGTATATTGTTTCTTAGTTTTTCCAGATATTTCTGATATCGATGCTTGTAATTTTCTGAAACAGACCATCAAGACAAATGTTATTGGTACCCTGAACATGCTGGGACTTGCAAAGAGAGTTGGAGCTCGGTCAGTGTTCATCATGAAATTGATTCTTCTAGTGCCTCATAAATGTGAATCTCAATCACAGAATTTATTCTGAATTGCAGGATTTTGTTGACATCAACCTCTGAAGTTTACGGTGATCCACTTGAGCATCCTCAAACCGAGGCCTACTGGGGCAATGTTAACCCAATTGGTAAATTTGTTCATCTGACAATTGAAATATGCTTGCTTTGTTTTTCATAAATTATCTATCAAGTTCTCTTACAGTTTTTATTTTACTTTTTTTTTCTATCAGGCGTCAGGAGCTGTTACGATGAGGGTAAGCGTGTAGCAGAGACACTGATGTTCGACTACCACAGGCAGCATGGCATTGGTAATACTTCTTGCATTTAAACTTCTCTTTGTTATGTGATAACTCTGGGCTTGTGATTTGTCCTTAACAATATTTATCATCTATGTCTGCAGAAATCCGAATTGCTAGGATTTTCAACACCTATGGGCCTAGGATGAACATTGATGATGGCCGTGTTGTTAGCAACTTCATTGCTCAGGCTGTGCGGTAATGCTTGTTGAATTTCTTTTTCTTTTTCCCAGCTACTGCTATATAGTTTTGGCGGCTAATATTTTCACAATCTTGTAGTGGTGAACCCCTGACTGTCCAGAAGCCTGGAACACAGACTAGGAGCTTCTGCTATGTTGCCGATATGGTTTGTCTTCCACTGCATTCTCAATTGGTTTGTTGTTGGACAGAACACTGTCAGTGCATTATATCAACGATACCATTCATTGCAGGTTGATGGTCTTATTAAGCTGATGAATGGAAACAACACTGGACCGATTAACTTGGGGAACCCAGGTAAAATCCATCAGTATGTTCACTTTTGTTGCCACACTGTGAGCTACTCAATCTGCGTTATCGTATATATATATTCCTGTGGTAACCAAGTTGGGTCTCATCTTTCTGCTAAATGGTTGCAACTTGTGCCACAGGTGAATTTACCATGCTGGAACTTGCTGAGAATGTGAAGGAGGCAAGTTGGATTCTATATAATCGCAATGCTTTCTTCTTCCAAAGCTTGGTAAATCTTGACAGTTTACTGACGTGCCTATTTAACTTTGCAGTTGATCAACCCAGAGGTGACAGTGACGATGACTGAGAACACTCCTGATGATCCCCGCCAGAGGAAGCCAGACATCACAAAGGCCAAGGAAGTTCTGGGGTGGGAGCCCAAGGTCGATCCCCGGGGACGGCTTGGTCCTCATGGAGGATGATTTCCGGGAGCGCCTGGCTGTGCCCAAGAAAACCAAGGCCTAAACTGCCCTGCGGTTGGCGAAGAATATCCACGGGGGAGCATACTAGTTGGGTTCGTCATTATTCGTGGCCACATTTCATTACGGAATTTGAGTTCCAATAAACGGAATATACCTTTGTCGTTCACCTTGAAGGATTGTATTATTAGAATTTTCATACAGGGCTGGCCGTTTAAGTCTCTGCCTACGCAGATCTTGTGATACTTGTGTTTGTAGCCTACATGTACTCCCTGAGTCGATTATAGCAATGTTGATGCCATTTTGAGTTTTTTGTTCCCTCCCTTTTTCTGCCTGAGCTGAGACTGAGTGCGCCAGCTTGCATGGCTGCACTGCACATTTGAGATTGTATAATGGACTGCCATGGCAAAGGTGTCGTTGTCTGTCTAAATTCCTGCAAACTGAAGTGCCATGACAAGGTGTCGTTGTCTGTCTGAATTTCTCCAGTCTGGTTCGGCGCTTTTCCAACTCCAACAAGAAGCCGTGGTTCGGCGATTTCGCAACGAAAAGCCACGAGCAGCAGAAGCTGCTAGGAACGTGCGAGCGTATAAATATAGCTCGTGCCCGTGGAACGACTGAACCATCTTTTATAGGCCTCGTTCATTTTTATCGAATTGGTCTATTTCTGGATAAAATTATTCTGATTATTATATAGCTTAAAATAACAAATCCGTTTAAGAATCATTTCTAGGGTTTAATCTCATAGAAGCGAACAATGTCTCAGCCTTTGGCGACAGAACATTTCTTTTCTCAATCTATTCTAAGTGGCTTCTGCTATATTTGAAAATTGTTTCCTTAATTCTATGGTATGGGAAATTTAAGGGCCTGTTTGGATGGTTGCCAAAACTTTTAGTAATCAATACCGAAAGCAACAAAAATTGTCAAAAGTTGCAAAATATATGCTATAAATATGACAAACTAAATACGAGATGTTGGCAAACTTGAGTGAGTAGCAAACTAATAGCAGCTGAAAACATAACTTGCTCAGATTTTGATAAAATTTTAGCTATTCAGGTTGAGTGGCCTTGAATTCAAGTGCGTTCGCCCCAGATTTTGATAACTAAAATTTTGACCATCAAGTCATCAACCAAGTCCTTTGTTTTCTCGGTCCGATGAATTGCTCTCAGTGCTGAAGACGACAGATTTGACTGCCCGTTAGGCCGTTACGAACGGTAAAAGAAACAGGAGGGTCACGAAGTTTCCCTATGGTGTGGACTCGCATCATCTGTCTCCCTCCTCGGCCGGTCGCATGATCCAACAGATGGAGGCGACGAGAGCAAACGGAGGAGTGTCTTCCCACCACACGGGGTGGAAACCATGGAGCAGATCTGGCTCCATGCCCTCCATCCATGCTTTGCCAGTGTTAAGCCAACCGAGCGAGACGCACGTGACGACGCGACGACTACGCGAGACTAGCGGAGTGAACCACGAGCAAGGAATGATCCAACGCTTCCGTTCCAAGCAACCCCGGCATGTGCGCTGCCCGCTACGTCCTGGTGTTGGTGTCGGTGGCACTATTCGTCCTCTCCTCCATCTTCATTTTTTTTTTTTAGCATCTGCAAAACGAAACAAGCAGCGAGCGGCTAGGCGTTTAGCGGCGCACAGAAAAAAAACATGATCGATCACGTAACAACATCTGCACTCTGCAGGCAGCAGACAAGGACTGAGATCCGCATTATCCCATCCGGGCCGCTTCGTGCGAGAAGACGGACGCCTACCTACCTCCCGTCACGCCCCGTCCACGCTACCTGAGCTGTGTGTGGCCTGCGGGGGCGAGCCTATGAGCTGCGAGAAGACGCCTACCAACTTCCCGTCACGCGCCGTCCTCGTTACCTGACTGAGCTCCGGGCGGCGACTCCCGGCAGCAGCAAGAGCACGCAAGCCGCGTGCGTGTGCCGGACTGGACGGACGGGCGCGTCCACGCGGCGAAAGGGGGGAGTCGGGACACTCGCACTGGCGCGGCCCGCATTTATAAAAGTCGCTGGACCCTCTCCCTCCCGATCCCGGACTCTCCTGTCTCCTCCCCGCCCCGCTCTCTCGCTTCCCTTCCCATCTCCCAAACCGGCGGGCGTCACCGCTGCCCTTCACCGCCGCAGCCCCCACGTGACGGGCGTCGCCGCTGCCCAATCGGCGACGGGCTTGCGCGCCGGCCCGGCTCGGCTCGTGTCGGTTCTGCCTGCCGCCACCGCGCTCCCGGATCTCTCGGTGACCGCTTCGCTTCTCGTAAGTACCCCTGCCCTGCTGCTCTCGAATTTGATCATACGAAGATTCCCATGTTGTTCCTGGGGCGGTTCCTCTGCTGCCTCCTTGCGGTGTAGATCTGATCCTCGGGGCTCCTCCGCCCGCCCATGTGCGGTCGCGTGGGTCGCTACGCAGCGTGATCTCGCATTCCCTGCATGCTTCCGGGTTTCGGACGCGATGCGATTCACGCCTCGTCGTAGCAAAGGGATGGCCGATGGTGGGTTTTGATTGCCGCGTGAGTTGGTCCTCTAGATTCGTGGATCAATCATGATGGGCGAGCACCTTTTGGTGATTGCTTTGCTTGGGCTAGGAAATTTGGCGGTCTTACCGTCTTAATAATAATGAATTAATGATGATGCTTATTACTGGTAAAGTTAGTGATCCTTAGTATTAATAGTAGATTAGTAGTACTAGTTAGTAGTACAGTTAATGATCCTCACTGGTATACTAGTTAATTGCGCTCCTAACATGCAAAACTCAAGTTCGTAATCGGTGGCAAGAGTGAAACCAGCGTCATGGAGAGTTCGCCAGTTCTAAGCATTTTTTTAGATAAGGACCAGTTCTAGAGTGAAACCGACGTTATGGAGAGTTTACCAGTTCTGAGCATTTTTTAGAGATAAGAACCATTTCTTAGCGTAAATGTTACGTTTGAGTAGTTTCAATTTCAGATTACATTCGAGCACTGCATTTTCTCTTATTAAATTGTTTCCATATTTTCTACCCATTGTTTGTCAACAAAATAGTATTTGCTCTGGAAGGCAACCAGATCTCTGCTTTTACTTTCCTATCATTTAAATCTGACAGTACTCTGCATCTCATTGTGTTTTGTAATACATTAACAGATCAGAGATTTGCAGGCAAAGATGGCGACTTATGAGCCCAAGAATATTCTCGTAACTGGTGCTGCTGGTTTCATTGCATCGCATGTTGCCAACCGCCTGGTTAGGAACTATCCCCAATATAAGATTGTTGTTCTTGACAAGATTGACTACTGCTCCAACCTAAAGAACCTCAATCCTTCACGGTCTTCACCAAATTTCAAATTTGTCAAGGGTGATATTGCAAGTGCTGACCTGGTGAATTACCTTCTCATCACTGAGTCAATTGACACCATCATGCACTTTGCTGCTCAGACACATGTTGATAATTCTTTTGGCAATTCATTTGAGTTCACAAAGAACAATATATATGGCACCCATGTTCTTCTTGAGGCTTGCAAGGTTACTGGTCAGATCAGGAGGTTTATTCATGTCAGTACTGACGAGGTGTACGGTGAAACTGATGAAGATGCTGTGGTTGGTAACCACGAGGCCTCACAGTTGCTTCCAACAAATCCATATTCAGCTACAAAAGCTGGGGCTGAAATGCTTGTGATGGCATATGGAAGGTCTTATGGTCTTCCTGTGATTACCACTCGGGGCAACAATGTGTATGGGCCAAATCAGTTCCCTGAGAAACTCATCCCCAAATTCATTCTATTGGCCATGCAAGGTCTGCCTCTTCCAATTCATGGAGATGGCTCCAATGTCAGGAGCTACCTGTACTGTGAGGATGTGGCCGAAGCTTTTGAGGTGGTTCTTCACAAAGGAGAGGTTGGGCATGTGTATAATATTGGTACTGTGAAGGAGAGGAGGGTGATTGATGTGGCCAAGGACATATGCAAGCTCTTTGGCTTGGATACTGAGAAAGTCATCAGGTTTGTTGAGAACAGGCCCTTCAATGACCAGAGGTACTTCTTGGATGATCAGAAGCTAAAGAGATTGGGATGGGCAGAGCGCACACCATGGGAAGAGGGCTTGAAGAAGACAATTGAGTGGTACACCACCAATCCTGATTACTGGGGAGATGTCACTGGTGCACTGCTCCCTCACCCAAGGATGTTGATGACTCCTGGAGTTGAAAGGCATAACTGGGCTGAAGAGATCAAGTCTCTGGCTTCTTCGCCAGCTGAAGCTAGCACAATAGCTCCTGCTACTAGTACCAAAAGCATCTCTGATGCCCCTCAGAAGCCTTCCTACAGGTTCTTAATCTATGGCAGGACTGGATGGATTGGTGGCCTCCTTGGAAAGATTTGTGAAAAGCAAGGGATACCATATGAGTATGGGAAAGGACGCTTGGAGGAGCGCTCTCAGCTGTTGGAGGACATTAGAAATGTGAAGCCAACTCATGTTTTCAATGCTGCTGGAGTCACTGGGAGACCAAATGTTGACTGGTGCGAGACTCATAAACAGGACACTATCCGCACCAATGTTGTAGGCACTCTGAATCTTGCTGATGTCTGTCGTGCGCAGGGGTCTGCTCATGATTAATTATGCTACAGGCTGTATATTTGAGTATGATGCTAAGCATCCTGAAGGGTCTGGTATTGGTTTTAAAGAGGAGGACACGCCCAATTTTACTGGTTCCTTTTATTCCAAAACAAAAGCCATGGTAAGTTTGGTTGTTTTATTTTTTCTATCAATGGATTCTTTTGCTTCTTCAATATGCCTGAAGCTAATTTCTGTGCTGTTCAACATGGTGTAGGTGGAAGAGCTGTTGAAGGAGTATGATAATGTCTGTACTCTTAGGGTCAGGATGCCTATATCATCAGATCTAAGCAACCCTCGTAACTTCATCACAAAGATAGCTCGTTACGACAAGGTGGTGAACATTCCCAACAGCATGACAATTTTGGATGAGCTTCTACCTATCTCCATTGAGATGGCGAAACGGGACTGCAGGGGCATATGGAACTTCACCAACCCTGGTGTTGTCAGCCACAATGAGATTCTGGAGATGTACAAGAAATACATCAATCCTGACTTCAAGTGGACCAATTTCACACTCGAAGAGCAGGCCAAGGTGATAGTCGCACCTAGAAGCAACAACGAGATGGACGCATCGAAGCTGAAGGCCGAGTTCCCTCAGCTGCTGTCCATCAAGGATTCTTTGATCAAGTATGTCTTTGAGCCAAACAGGAAGGTTCCTCTTAATTGAGGATGTAGGTCACGGGGGTGTGGAGGTTATTTGTATTGGTTATTATTGGACTCTAAATTAGCTAATGTTGCACCGCATTCTGTACTAGTTGTGTTCGATTCTTTTGTGACAACAGCAAGCGTACCTCTTTGTGGTCATTGATTATATACACAACCTGTTTCTGTAAACAGGTAGATGTTTAGTACTTTAGTTGTTCTATATAGTGGCTGATATGCTGAGACACGAACACTACGAATTGACTTAATACATTACTTATATATGAACACTACGAATTGACTTAGTTGTACATGGTCTTGTAAATGGTACTATTCCTCTGTTGCAGTTTGCACCTTTTTTTTCCTTGGTGTTTCTATGCCAAACGTAGTACCATATTTTCAATTGGTTTTGTGTTCCCCGTCAATCCTCAATGGTGTATGCTGCTGTATGCTGCAGTGTTGATGATGCAAAGATTTCTTGTTGATATTGTACTTCCTGAGCTCCAGAAGGATGTGTATGTTCAACCATCACCCCTTTGCTATGAAAACGTTCTGTTTTGTCTAGCGCTGGATGTTGGATCATTTGGGGATGGTTATAGGGTTATATGAATTGCAGCTGCACCGTTCGGTGCCTGGTGACACCCTGTTTCTTATAAAAAGAAAAAGGACCTGTACAGCGATTTAGGAACACACTTCCAAGTGACAAAAGATGTAGCTTGCTAAAGTCGATACAAAGAGTTGGGCAAATGTGTTCACAAGCAACTGTTTGGGATGCGGGCATTTCACATTCATGTTATATAAATTTCACAAAAATTAATTAATTTTATAGGAAAACAAGGTAGCAAGAAAAAGAATCCTGCATTTCAAACATGAACGAGGACCAAGAGAACCAACCACTGAATCCCTTAGCGATTGATTCGCCAGGGAACCAACCACTAAGAACATCTCCAATAGTTTCTAAAAATTTTAAAAAAAATCACATGGTAAACTAATGAGTTTTCCAAGTGACTAAAAAATTTGGAGCATATTTATTCCTCTAACAATTTCTAAAATCTCAGTCCACCAAAAAATTGGGAGGTGGAATTAAAAGTTGTTCTAAATGTTTTTTTTCACTCTTACCAAAATCGTAGATTGGTTGTTTTGGGAACTCCTGGTGATGCTCTAATAAGGGAGCATATGAATTTCGTTCATACTATTTCAAGAAAACGTAGAAACTAACCTAGTCTCTGATGGCACGAGAGCCGTTAGGGGTTGGCCCACTCCCTGACAGCGTTGTCGGGTTTAACTTCTGAGACCCTGGGTTAGTAGTTCCCTGCCGAAAAAACACATCAACAATAGTAGTTGGTAATGCTTGATTAACGAACAAGGCATAAGCCCACGTGAAACAACGGTTTTTACTTGGCCACCCACTCATTATAGAGTGAGTGCATAGAGTGAGCTCCATCATCGATGGAGCTTCTATACTATTTGTAGTCAGTGTATTCAGTGTTCTTGGTGCGAGTTCATCTAGATTTTTGAACAAGAATGTTGCAGAGAAACTTTTTGAGAGGAAAACATCGATTGAGAGAGCATGGAATAGGATAACAACGACAGAGGAATATCAACATAGAATAAGCAGAAGGAGTCAACCAGATAAGAAATAACAATTTTCAAAACTAAGATAAATATACACAATATTTAAGAATTTAGTAAGGAGGAAAGAAATACATAAACTTTAAAATGTATTTTTAATCTCTTATATTGATTTTGGTTCACCATAGATCTATACTCTATAATGCTTCACCCAGTAATATTTTGGTTACATAGCATGTGGCAGGCATTTGCATTTGACATTTAACCATTTTCCTTTTTTCTCTCAACAACTCTTATCCTTGCTCAAGTTATTATTCTCCTAGCCACACGATGTTATTCTCCACTAGTGCACAAATATAGCTCGCACGAGCGGGTCCCAGCCACGAGGATACAGTATACCATCTCCCTGGTCCCCTTTTAGGCACATGCAGGCGGTTTTATCTTGGCATTCCAGAGCAAAATATTCCAAGGCCAAAAGAAAAATACTGATTATTACACTCGGTAGCCCTCAAATCATAAAACAATTACCAATTAACATGATTTTTTAAATATCATTTTTGGAAAAACATTTATTTTATTAGCATTTGTGAAATCAAAACAGTATCGAGGTAAATATCTAAATGCATCAAATATATTTACCTAATGTCAAAGCTTTTCAAAATATAAAACTCAATGCATCAGGGGTTTTTTACAATCAGATCAACCTTCTATTATCCTGGGATGGGATCAATTCCTTCCTAAACTACACGCATTGAAATGCATGATTACAAACGGGCATCGCGATAATATCCCTAAATGGCTCTATTGGACGATGGACAAATATAATCCAAACGGTCTATCATCAATCAATTCAATCAACCCTAATAGTGATTAAGATTGATTACTAATTTATTAACTATTTTTACATTGTTGAAAGCCATTAACTAACTTGCTAACTAGAGATTAATCAAACCTAATTAATGCTGAATTAATTAATTAACATTAATTAATTAAGGTATTAATTAAGCATAATACAAAAATTAGTTAAAACATGATCAAACTTCATAATTAAGATCATTATCATCTAATTAGCATTTTTCTTGTGTAGAGCACAAAGACGGGGATCACGTATTACATATTTTTGTTTCATTTTTATCTACCCAAATAAAATTATAGCAAAAAGATGAAAAACGACTTTGGAAATTGAATTTGGAAAAAGAAAAGGCATCTCCCTTCTCGTTGGGCTTCCTTTAATGCGACCCCGAGGCGACCCCATGTGGCCTACACGCCTGCTCGGCCGCCTTTTCACCGCAGCGATCGTAGGCTGGCCTGCCTCGCCCTCCTCAGCGGCGAGGCGGGGCCGGGTGTCAGCCCTGTCTGTTCTCCTTCGCTAACAAGGGCGACGGGGCGCCGACAGGTGGCGCAAATCCCTTCGCCAAGCCGCATGAACCCAACCGCAAAACCATCGCAAGACCAACAACACCTCTCACTCTCCCGATCCCGGCCAAGGCATACCATGCCCACTTTCAACATCACCGAAGACGCTGCTAGCCATTTACCACGGCGCCGCATGCCGAGTACCTTCGTACAAGCCAAGAACTAAAACCGCCGGTCGTGGTTACAATTGAACTAGATAGGCAGGGGAAGATAGATGGAGCTCTCACCCCCGATGCGATGCCGGCGCTTCCTCAAATGGAGACGGAATGGAAGAGTGCTGGGCCCCGCGACGAGTGACTGGCGGCGGCGCTGCAGAGGGCTGCTCCTAGCTGTCACTGGTAGCGACCTCAAACCGCAGGCCGATGACAACCAAGGCTCAAGGTGAAGCTTGTGATGGTGTTGGTTTGGATGGGAGGCGCCGTAGTTGGTCGGACCGCGTGAAACGGTGCGGCGCCGTCGCCATAGTAAAGGAGAGCCACGAGGCGATTTCTGGCGATGAGACGAGGTGTGGCCGCGGTGCAATCGATGCGCGAGGAGCTGGCGGGCTATTGGCGAGATGGAGCAGAGGATTGGCACTGCAAGGCCACCGTTGCCAAAGCGATCGAGCACACAGACGCGGAGGAAAAGGCGGCGACGACGCCAACTCCGCTGAAGATGGCTTAGCTTCGCGATGACGGGCAAGGTGGTTGGCGCCAAATCCCGAACGGCCGAGAACGACCGCGACGACGGTGAGTGCATGGGGTGGCTGGCAAGTATATCAGGAAGATTTCCTCTATCTTTTTTTCAAATTAAAAAGTTGAACTAAACTCAAAAATCTTCCAAAAATACAGATTGCTCAAAATTTTGTGCTCCAATTTTCATTAAATAAGTTTTGTCAGAATCCCAACTTTTGGGATTTCAAAATCACTTCAAATTTTTGAATAAAAAGATGAAAAATCTCAAAAAAAAAAAAGTTGTTCCATTCTCAAGATATACAATTTCATTTAGAAAGTTTTTCATGAAACTGAATAATTTTTGAATTTGAGTTTAAAAATCAAAAGGGACAATTTTCAATTTAAAGAACTTTTGAAATTACTTAAATTTTATTCAAAACTTGAAAAAAACTTTATTGGCCAAACTTGTAGAGCTCAAAGAGATGCACAAACTATATTTTTGGAGTTTTCCCAAATTTTGAATATTTTTGAGATGAAATTGAGAAAGGGCAAAAGGATTTTTTGAATTTCAGCTTTTTGAAGAGGATTTTCAAATTAAATATTTGGGCAATTAATTAGTGGTGTTTTGTACTTTTCAAACCCAATCAATGGCATACTTTCAAAGTACAAAGTTCATACTTTGAAATGGTGCCAAAGTTTGGCAACTTTTATTTACAAAATTAATTATGGTTAGCTCTCAAAAGTGAACTTGAAATTCAAATCCAACACTTAACCAACTACTAGGTTAGGGTTTGGGATTCGGATTCCAAATTCAATTTTGATTCTTGCTTTTGGCATCATTTGACTTGTAAAAAACATGTTTGATGTGTGAGTCGGGGTTAGTCAAACACTTGCAAACATCAAGGTTGATTTTTAATTGGTTGTTTTTATAAACAAAGTAAAATTGTGAGTGAAGTTTAATGACCTACACATACACACATGATATAAAAGAGCGCAAAACAAACCCTAGAATTTGTAAACTCATATTAGTTATATATATTAGGTTTTCTAATCATGAATGCTCATGCAATGATGATGATGACATGACAGTTTAGGTTAACGTAACACGTGGGTGTTACAAATAGTTAAATAATGAGCAATCTTTAAACATGTAAGGATGTGCCACTTAAATCCATAAACTTTAAAAAATGTATTTTTAATCTCTTTATATTATTTTTTTTGGTTCACCATAGATCTATACTCTATAATGCTTCACCCAGTAATATTTTGGTTACATAGCATGTGGCAGGCATTTGGCATTTTACATTTAACCATTTTCCTTTCCTTCTCTCTTATCCTTGCTTCTCTGTTATTCTCCACTAGTGCACAACATAGCGGTGGTGACGTAGGCACATGCAGGCGGTTTTATCTTGGCATTCCAGGAGCAAATTATTCAAAGAAAATATTCTACTCTCTCGGTTTCAAATTATAAAACAATTTTGGTTTTTAAATTATAAATCATTTTTTATTATATTTTTATCTAGATTAAAACCCGTCCTAAACTTGGCTGTGTCATCCCGGTCTCTAAATAAAACGGGTCGCTAAGACTCCAAAATAATCCAAAGTCTATTTAACATGGATTGAAATGGGGCCACGTGTCAGCTCCATCTTTCCAAAAAGTTTCCCTCGTAAACAGCTAGCCGGCAGCGGTGGGACCGCGAGAGATGGAAGCGGCGGTTCCGCTGACACGTTTTGAGTCCTCCTGAGTGGATGGCACACGGACCGCGGCAGCGATGCAAGTTTTAAGCAAGCAAACCCTCGCCTCAAGGGCTCGACCGAGCCAACTGAAGATGGAATGACTCAAGAGAAGAAGCAAATTAAAGAGTTAGTAGTTCCACACTCCCACTAGGTGATTGATCAACATAGCAATCCATCAAGCACATAACACATACGTGGGTGATAGCTAAGTTCATGAACCTGGGCTTTGAAACGGTGGGGGCAAATCCATTATGAGCCGCATCAAGCGGCGCCCTAGGGGAAAGCGAGAGATGCGACTAGAAACATGTGGATTAAAACCCGTTTAGATAAATATAAGACCCAAATAAAGTTTAAGAAATGACACACTTTTTAAGTTTAAGGACCGGATGACACACCTCCACAATTTACTGAACTTTACTCTAGATATATCTAAGTTCATACCAAAAACTTCTCAAAATAGCAGTCTTACAAAAATTTTTTTTACGTATCTTCATATCAAGATCTAGAAATAATCTGGATTACACGACGTGCCGCCTTGGCGGCGCACTAGGCGAAACAACAGATTACAAATGAGCAATCCTCCCTAGACATGAAGGGGAAAGGCCTGTTACTCTAGTTAACAACATAGCCGTTCGTTCCAATTTACGGATTGTTTTCGTTTTTCTATATATGAAATTTTTACTATATTTTCTAAATATATTGTTATTTAGGTGCATATCGAAAAAACTATATCAAAAAACTACAACAATATATAATTTGGGGACCAAGCGAGGGTAGAATAGAGGGAGGAGCAGATTTTAAGAAAAGTATAAATTATCGGTATATAGGTAAAAAAAAAAAGGAGGGGGTGTGTTTGGGGGTGGGGGGAGGGGGAATTTCTCCGGAAGCGCCGCAGAGATCCACGTCCCCATCCCACCCCCCATCCCGCCATTCGCGTGGCGCTAGCGGCGAGAGAGACGCCGCCCACCCACTCGCACGTCCCGTCCGTGGTCCGCCTGTCAGAAGCTGAGCTAGCCTTGGCTTGGCAGCGGGCAGCCAGCCGGGCACCGCCACCGCCACCGCCACCGCGTCCGCGACTCCGCGTCTCTCCCAGCGAGAGTATATAGATAGAAAGCACGCGGCGAAGCGACCAGCAGTCGGGAACTCCGCGCCGCGCCCCGCCCCGCCTTCTCGATCCCCTGCCCATCGCGGCAGGCATCGTGATCGTCCTCGTCCGGCCGTGGTTCCCGCCCCTCGCTGCATCCTCCGACACCGCCCGCACGGGACGCGCGCGTGCCCGCCCCCGGACGTCCTTCGCCTCCGCGACAGGCTTGCGCCCCGCCTCGGCTCGGCTCCGGTCTGCGGCCTTCCTGGATCTCGGCCACCGCTCCTCGTGAGTCCCTGCTCCTGAATCTGGTCCCTTCGCGGATCCTCGAATTATTATCTCGCGCGGTGGTGGCGACTGTCGAGCACGATAGATCTGATCCTCGTGGCTCCTGGCTCACCGCCCAAGTGGGCGAGGCCGTGCCCGTGTGAGGGTGGGTGGGTAGAGTGATCCGACAGACCGCCACTTCCTGCTTTCTCGTTTGCTTCAGTCGGCGGCAATGTGATCTATTCCTAGGCCGTTGCAGAGTTGGTTCTCTAGATTTTAAGGATCACGATGGGCGCGCATGCCTATTTATGGACTCTGTGGACTGGGATATTATCGTGAGGGTGGTCTGTTTTTTTGGCTCCACCTCACCGAGCTAATTATGCTTACTTGTAGTATTATTAATGGTCCTTTACTGGTACTGCTAATTGTGTAGCATGCATAACTCTTAGGCTGGAGCATGATATGGTACCCCAAGTATCTGAATTCTGAAATAAATAAATATAGAGTTTGTCTTTTCTGGGGTCACTGTTAGTTTCAAGATTAGATCCTATTTACCACTTAATTGTGTCCATGTTTAAAACAATTCGCATGTGATGCGAACCAGATCTTCTTTAATTTTCTGTCATGTCATTCCTCAACTTTACCAGACGATCAGTCCTTGTGAGAGTACTGATATCATTGTGTTTGCTAACAGGTCAGAGAACTATCAGGCAAGATGGCGAATTTTACGAGCCCAAGAACATCCTCATCACTGGTGCTGCTGGTTTTATTGCATCGCATGTTGCCAACCGCCTGGTTAGGAACCACCCGCACTACAAGATTGTTGTCCTCGACAAGCTTGACTACTGCTCCAGCCTAAAGAACCTCAACCCCTCGCTGGCCTCACCAAATCTGAAGTTTGTCAAGGGTGACATTGCAAGTGCTGATCTGGTGAACCACCTTCTGGTCACAGAGTCGATTGATACTATCATGCACTTTGCTGCTCAGACTCATGTAGATAATTCATTTGGCAATTCCTTTGAGTTCACAAAAAACAATATATATGGTACCCATGTTCTTCTAGAGGCTTGCAAGGTTACTGGACAGATCAGGAGGTTTATTCATGTCAGTACTGATGAGGTCTATGGAGAAACTGATGAAGATGCCGTGGTTGGTAATCATGAGGCCTCACAGTTGCTTCCAACAAATCCATATTCAGCTACAAAAGCTGGGGCTGAAATGCTTGTGATGGCATATGGAAGATCTTATGGTCTTCCTGTGATTACCACTCGGGGCAACAATGTATGGGCCAAATCAGTTCCCTGAGAAACTCATCCCCAAATTCATTCTTTTAGCCATGCAAGGTCTGCCTCTTCCAATTCATGGAGACGGTTCCAATGTCAGGAGCTACCTGTACTGTGAGGATGTAGCTGAAGCTTTTGAGGTTGTTCTTCACAAAGGGGAGGTTGGACATGTGTATAATATTGGCACTGTGAAGGAGAGGAGGGTGATTGATGTGGCCAAGGACATATGCAAGCTCTTTGGCTTGGATACTGAGAAAGTAATCAGGTTTGTTGAGAACAGACCCTTCAATGACCAGAGGTACTTCTTAGATGATCAGAAGCTAAAGAGATTGGGATGGGCAGAGCGCACACCATGGGAAGAGGGCTTGAAGAAGACAATTGAGTGGTACACCACCAATCCTGATTACTGGGGAGATGTCACTGGTGCTTTGGTCCCTCACCCAAGGATGTTGATGACTCCTGGTGTTGAAAGGCATAACTGGACTGAGGAAATCAAATATCTGACTTCTTCACCAACTGAAGCTAGCACAACAGCTCCTGCAACCTGTACCAAAAGGGCCACTGATGCCCCTCAAAAGCCTTTGTACAAGTTCTTAATCTATGGCAGGACTGGATGGATTGGTGGCCTCCTTGGGAAGATTTGTGACAAGCAAGGGATTCCATATGAGTAACGGGAAAGGACGCTTGGAGGAGCGCTCTCAGCTGTTGGAGGACATTAGAAATGTGAAGCCAACTCATGTATTCAATGCTGCTGGAGTCACTGGGAGACCAAATGTTGACTGGTGCGAAACCCATAAACAGGACACTATCCGCACCAATGTTGTAGGCACATTGAATCTTGCCGATGTCTGTCGTGAGCAGGGTCTGCTCATGATTAATTATGCTACAGGATGTATATTTGAGTATGACGCTAAGCACCCTGAAGGGTCTGGTATTGGCTTTAAAGAGGAAGACATGCCCAACTTTACTGGTTCCTTTTATTCCAAAACTAAAGCAATGGTAAGTTCAGGTTGTTTTTCCTTTTCTATCAATGATTTTTATTTTACTTCTTCATTATGCCTGAGGCTAATTTCTGTGATATCAATCATGATGCAGGTGGAAGAGCTGTTGAAGGAGTATGATAATGTCTGTACTCTTAGAGTCAGGATGCCTATATCATCAGATCTAAGCAACCCTCGTAACTTCATCACAAAGATAGCTCGTTACGACAAGGTGGTGAACATTCCCAACAGCATGACAATTTTGATGAGCTTCTGCCTATCTCCATTGAGATGGCAAAACGGGACTGCAGGGGCATATGGAACTTCACCAACCCTGGCGTTGTTAGCCACAATGAGATTCTAGAGATGTACAAGAAATACATCAATCCTGATTTCAAGTGGACCAACTTCACACTCGAAGAGCAGGCCAAGGTCATAGTCACACCTAGAAGCAACAACGAGATGGATGCGTCGAAACTGAAGGCCGAGTTCCCTCAGCTGCTGTCCATCAAGGATTCTTTGATCAAGTATGTCTTTGAGCCTAACAGGAAGGTTCCAGCTAATTAAGGATTTAGGATACGAGGGACATTGAGGTATTGGTTACTATTATTAGACATTAAAAGCTAGTGTTGCATGTGGCATGTTGTGGTCGATGCTTATGGAACATTGACAGGCATACCTCTTGTTTGTGAATTTTGTTATGCATCCTTTTTTAACAGAATACGTAGACATCCTTAGATGTTATATATAGTGGATGATATGCTGAGATGTGGTTATTCATAAACACGATAACTCAAGATGTGGTTATTGATGAACACGATAACTTCGATAAGTCATTCTATTGTGTGTTATATTTCTTTGTTAAACTGTGTTTTATTTTCTTAACCTTTTCTTCTGAAGTTTGTGTTTGTATGCTAATATCAAATCCTTTTCGTTTTGATCTTTTCTGTGTTACCGATCAATCCTACAGAATTTTTGGAGCAGTGTTGCTGAATGGGCAAAATTTTACATCCAGAGCCCCTGAAGATGGCCAGCGCCCAGCATAGCCGCATGTTCTACCATATTGTCCCCGGTGTTGACATGGTTCTAAATTGCTGAATCGTTTGCTTATGCCCTGTTCGTTTGAGTTGCATCTTTTTGGGCTTTTATTATCTCAAAAGAGCAGGGTTTTTCTTAGAAGTTAATATAAATACACATCTCCAACAGATAAGGTCTTAGCTGCCTAGCAGCTATACCGGTCGAGCAAGAGTATAACGTCATTTTGTTAGTTCGGCGCATGTTCGGTATTTCCACAAACCAGGAAATCGTCAGGAGGTAGTTGAGCAATTAATCATGACATAATGCGCGGATGCTCCACAGTAGTTAGGTTGGGCACGTCAGTTCTCTATGTATAAATTGTAGATCTAGCTTGTGTTCGGGGGTGGTGTTATAAATTGTAGATCTAGCTTGTGTTTGTGATGTGCATGCGTAAGTGGCGTGTCAGAACTACAGCTTGTGCATGCATAAAAAATAAGGATACTGCTTGTAGTACGTAAAACATAAGCATAAAAAAAATCAGATACTACAGCTTGTACTAAAAGATGAGGCATAAAAAAAATAATTATGATGGCAAAGAGAACCAACGTATACGTCTCCTCGACCAGCGCGCGTTGTCTACGTTCTTTGAGCGAGGGCCTACATCTATACGTGCTTCGTGACATCTATCTTGGATTCTTGGTCAAATGTTGGGAAATGGGAGCAGAAGTCGGATTGTGATTCACTCGCCACAGGTAGCCACAAACTTCAACAAAGAAATGATTCTGAAGTTTGTGTTTGTATGCTGGCCATCGGTAGCCACACCGCATGAACAGCAAACTGTGGCCTCGCCAGTGTGCGTCGATATCACATCAGAGCAAAGAGCAAAAGCATCAGATGTGCCTAGCTTCTGTTCCCAACCAAACAATGCACAGAGAAGTTGGCGTGCGCACCTCTGTCTTGGCAAAGCTGAGGCGGGGAACCAAACAGCCCTAGCACTACTCCATTCCATCCTAGAATTCTAAGACAGGGAGTACAATACAAAGCAATCCCATTTTGCCAGATAGAACCATATAGTACTTCAGACAAGATGATTTCACCAGATAGAAGCGTTATATCATTATAACCAAGCAGACTGACATATTTAGCAATATAACTGAACCAATAATAATAATAAATATAAAATAATAATAATAATAATATAATATAGGAAACAAAAGAAAGACCCCTACAACCTCATCCGAGCAACAGCTATTACCACCCGTTCTGATGTTACGGGAAGGAACAAAACAGCAGCTTATGAGTTCCTAATATGATATAGGATATCAATGTTGTCATGGTTTGCCAACAATCCCAAGGTTGATTCACAGTTTCACACAACCAAGGTTCATGATAATATCGTTCATCATCTGGCGTTGCCATGGACTAAGTATGAAAGCAAGCAAAAGGGAAGAGTTTCAGTTAAAAACTGATTTTCTGGGCAGAGGCACATGACTCCATTTTGCGTCATCAAAGGCTCCAAGGAAAGTTGAAAGTAACTCCAAAGCGCAGTAGACAAGATCAACCATTAGAGAGGGTGCCCATATGCTTATACAGCATAAATACGCAAAGAGGGCCTAGAAGTCCAAAATGGTGTAGACTGTAGAGGCGTTGACAGTAGAGCTATCTCTAAGCTATCAATATCAGATCTTGAAGCTGGATTTGCACCATGATGCTTCAATCAGACTCATGACAGCCAAGTCCACAGTTGACTCGGACTTTGTGGACACCTGGGGTGAGGATTATGCAAGTAAGGAATCAACTTTAAAAGAAAGGCACCTTGAAGCTCATGAAATTATTAATGTGCCAGAGAAGATAGCTTAAGATGACCAAAATAAATATCACGATGTTTCACAATATGCAACAGCCACCTGCAATTTGAAAAAAAAAGGGGGCCATTAACCTCATTGCCACAAGCACAAATATGAACTAGAAAGAACTTGAAGCTGAAGAAAAAAAAAAGCATACCTCCTACTTAGATGGCTGGAGCTTGAACCGCCTACAGCAGAGAAACGTCTGAGCAATACCAGAACGGAAGCGCACAACTAGATCACCAGGGAACATCTGAAGCCCGGCCTCTTTTTACCTCCAAGATATATTATATGGTAGGGGATCACAGGAAATGTGGGCACCTTCATACATCACCAACTTTCACATGTCGAGCAACTTGGATGATTCTTGTCTCCTCAGCATTAGGTACAGAAACTAAAGGCAACCAAGTAATTTCCATAGAAGTATTCAGCATCAGCCAACTCTAGTTCTATTGTAAACACATAGAACCCACAAAATTCAGTAAAGCAATACCCCCACAAACATAAGGTTTGTTGTCCCCTGAACATAGTAGCACAAACAGCTGGAATGAAGGGACTAATGCGCTTGATATTTGACGTTGAATATCAAATTTGTGAACGTATTTAGTTGGTCTGCATCGCATCAGCATGATACTTCTCCAAGTCAGCATCGAAGTTCTTCAGCTGACTTTGGCTTGCTGCGCTCTTTCCCACGGCACGACCACCACCAGATCCACCACCTCGCCTTCCACCCCTCTGCTGGGGTCTACGCTGCGGCATACCTGCTGCGGCGGCACCCCTCGGTGCACTGTAATATTTAAATGTAATTTAGTAAATTTCATATAATGTGAATAGGCTAGATTAAAAGGAAAGAAAGAAACATGGCATCTATATAGGTGAAGATAAATTACACATAAGTCCACATCTAATGGCATTCTGGGTGATCAAGTGCTCCATACCAAGGTTAATCTACTACAGAACTATCCACTGACTCACATCAAAATTTTATTAGATGGACTATAACATGATATAAACACATCCATTTTCATGCCTTAAGTTTAGCCATGTCAAAATAGCCTAGTGTAAAATGAGAATTACCATTAAGAACTTATAAATATAAACAAATAGCTATAACAAAATCGTATCATTTTATTTGCCTTGTTAGATTGACAGGGATGAGTTGGATCTGGACAGGAGTGCTGTTCTTTCACACAATTTTGATATAACAATCAATAACTAAAACATGATAACCTCTAGTCATTTTGAATACTACCAAACACTACAGATGATATTGACATGGACTGATAATGCAGGAAGAATAACCAGAAGAGAAATATACCTCCTCGCAGCATTTCTAGCATGGCCACCATTAGAGACTGGAAGGGCAGAAGGTGCAGTTGGAGTATTGGTCCCAACTATCTCTATCTTCATGGGCTTGCCATCAAGTTGGACATTGTTATATTTCTTAACCGCCGCTACAGCATCAGAACGCCTTGCAAATACAACTTCGGCTGTTCCCTGTGAGGTGCGAGGTACAGCAAATGTAAGAGAGACAGAAATTAGATGTGCGTAAGAGACAGGTAAAAAGACCTGCACCTTAGAACTCCCACTTCGATCATAATTTATCGAATAACGCTTCAGATCACCTAGCTCAGAGAAAAGCTCCTGCATCATAATGCAAATGAAACTTTTCAGATAATGTTTACCAAGGCATTTGACTTATAAGGTTACAAAGACAATCCATCTGATATATGCAGAATGCAATAGACTAATTATCCACATAAACTTCACTGTAGTTTGAGATATTAGGACACAACTGAAATTTAAATACCAGGCATAAGTTAAATCACAGTTAAACAGAACTACTACCTCTTGTATAGTAGATAATAAATGTCTCACCAAATAAGAATAAGCATGACAAGAGCACCAAAGTAATCAAACCAAACTGATAAATTTGTGGATCAGATATGAGCATATGTTTACATGTTTGAAGCAGGGAGCATACTATGAATGAAAGCTTTAAATCATATAGCGTTATGCAGAGCCAATATGTTATTCGAGAAAAAAAATAGTAACAATCAATACGCAGATATAGATCTCCACTGGATCTAAACACCTTCCACTAGGAAACACAAGAAGAACATCTAAACATGTTAACCAAGGTCACAGCAAAACGCCACAATTACAAACCATACATGTGACAGCTACCAACTACAGATGCCCAGTGTACCCACAATAGATCTGCGGTAGTACATATCCTAGATCTTCAGGACTTGAGAAGCAACAACAGAATACTCTTCGAACTGGTGAAGCATATACCTTGATATCCTCGTTCGAAACCCCAAAGTCCAGGTTGGAGATGTAAAGCTTGGTGCCCGTCTCGAGAGCCGAGACCCTCCCGCCACCGCCTCCTCCTGCGGCAACCGCAGGGTACATGTCGTGCTGCCACGCAGCGTCGGGGGCCTGGATCGATCGCGTCACACCATAGTGAGAAAACCACCCGACCATCTCCTCCCGCCCGACTCAGCGAAGTCCGAAGCCCCCGCATCCTCCGCCGGGCGACGCGGAGCAACAGCCCGTTCGATTCGTTCGTACCTTCGGCGGCTGGTAGGGCGCCTGCCTGTTCCCGGCCCGCTTGAAGGGGCGCCTGGTCGGGCCGACCCCGCCGCTGCCGCTGTTGCTGCCGCCGCCAGAGGCGGATCCGCCGCGGCTGCGGCCCCCCGCCGGAGGGGTTGCTCTTCTTGTTGTTCTTGATGATGTCGTCGAGGGTCATGTCGAGCGTCTCGGCCATGGCTGCTCGCGGGGAGCAGATCTCGGCGGCTGGGCTAGGGTTAGCGGGAGGGAGATGTGGGAGGTCGACGGGAAGGAAAGCGGCGAAATCTGATTAGGGTAGCGCGTCGGGGTGGGGAATTGGAGATTTTTTGGGTGGGAAAGGCGGGCGCCGGATAAAATATAGGCGGGGAGACGCGTAGAGAGAACGCACGCTGAGGCGGTGGGCACGGCGACGGCCCACGGGAGCGTGACGCGGACGGGCACTGCCACTGATTGGTTGGGTTGGCTGGCGGCTTGGTCCGAGACTGGAGCTCTACTTTCATGTTCTTTTCTATTTGAATCCCTTCCCGTTCTGGAAATCCGTTTTCGACGTGACTGTGCAAAGATGCTTTAGCACGATTTTATACAATTTATACATACAATATACTATTGGGGTGTTTGGATGGCGTGAAAAAAATTTACCTGTGTCACATCAGAATGTCGGAGGGACATCGAGAAGAGGTTTCAAATACTAATAAAAAAATAAATTATAGAACTCATCAGAAAACTATGAGACAAAATTTTTAAGTATAATTAATCTTTATTAACAAATATTTATTATAGCAGCACATTGTTAAATCATAGACTAATTAGACTTACGCAAAATTATCGTAATCTATGTAATTAATTATTTTTTAAAACTAAATTTAATACTCCATGCATGTGTAACAAAATTCGATGAGATAGGGCAATTTTGCCCTGCCCATCCAAACACCCCCTATATACAATATATAATACACATGGTGTTGTCGTAGAGTTTAGCCAGATTACAATGTTTCATTTATCAACCGTTTTTTTAATCAGGTAGCTCATGTACTAGCAAAACATATATCAGGCGACATGCAGATTGGATGGTGGTCTTTATGCCACAATGTGTGTGGCGAACCTATCATCCTCAGATTGTTATCCAGCTCCCCGAAATAAATAAATGAATCTCCTTGATGGCAAAAAAAGGTAGACACATTTATTTTTACATGTTGATCAAAATATTGTATTAATCCACTGCACTTCTTGTTTATGAGTGAAGCCACATCCAAAGATGATGGTGCACACGTCCAAGGTAGGTTGTGTGCATACGTTTATAGGGTTCATGATATTAAATAACAAAGTTTATTTGTAAATAAAATAGCAGCTCACTAGAAAAAAATCATCATTAAATTGTTTTTCTTGACCACTTTAAGAGCGTCTCTAACTGTCCCTTAGTAGCCCTTCTTGTCCTTATTATTAAAAAAGGTATAAGAGAGATTAGTTGTATAAATAAATGCATACATCACCATGTATAGGTGCGTTCATCCATGAATTAAACTGCTCTACATACCCTGCCTTGTCATTGGGAAGAAATGAGTGTGTTCCTCATGGCATGCACTGACCCACCGAGCATCTTGTGCATCTGACGAGAAGAAAAGAATTCCAGGCTAGTGCGGCTTCACATGTCAAGTCTAGAATACAAGTTGGCATGCATGTGGTACAACTAAGCAAGCCTCAGAATGATTGTTTATAGCTGTAATAATGTCTTCGTATTCAGGTGCAGATGAGGCCTTTCTTGTCTGTCCAGTTTTGTTGTACGCTTTGGGTTCCCATAGAAGCGCCTGATGTACACGAACCGGTTTCATGACTCCACATTTGGTTCTCAAAGCATTTCCTTCTCTAAGAGGTGATGTGACGATATATAAACTAATATACTAACAAAGTAGACATAGCTTAGCCTGATGCCTCACTAGTAGAAAATGTAAAAAGTACAGAAATCTCAAGCTTTATGAGTTATTGACGAGCATTATAGGGACTTCCTCCATGCATGATCAACCAAGATCAAAGGAACTTCGACTTATTTCAGCTCTCACAACATTCTACATGCACCGCTATGCGCATGATACAAGTGGATTCTTGAGGCTTAAACTAGAATGGTCGATTATAATAAAATATAATAGCAATCAGCTGCCAGATACAGCTGTCAACGATTCTGCAAGGAACGTCGAAGCTCGAGGTTGGTATCATCCAGGCTTTTTCCTTCCAACGACCTCACCACCACAACAGCACAAGTTGTCAGTGGATCCCAAAAGTGGAGTCACACTGTCAACTCCTACCTGGAATCAACAACCAAAAAAGCAACAATCAAGTGTTGTGTCGCATCAAAAAGCGAGGGAAGTAGCCAGTTGGAGAGAAGACATCAGTGGCTTATCAGTTGGTGAACAGTGGACACCATACTGCCTCCAAGTAAAGAAGACACGATCAGAGATTTGTATATCCAGTTCATTGGGCATATACCACTACTGCGGTATGAGGCTACAAAACCAACGAAAACCAATAAGAAATATGCAGCAAAGTTGTGTAAATTACAGTTTCAAATCGACATTTCTTAGCCATTGGGCAGTTTTGAATGGGCATTCACCACAGAAATATATCACTAGATATAATAACAGTTGTAGACATGGTACAAAAAAACACAAACCCTTTCACCCGCCGGTTTCAGTATCCCGAATAATACCAACCACTGGACCCTCACATTTCCTGGCATGTAATAACAACTCTGAAAGTATAGCTCTATGGAAAAGATACTGGTTTCAGCGGAAGCCGCCTTCCGTCCACAATGAGCCACCGGATGTCCCGTTCTGGTTGCTCCCCTTGTTGGGGGTGCTGTGATTGTTGTAACTAGGACTATCAAAACCCCCATCATCCCAGCCAGCCCAGGAGTCACTGCTCTGGTGCGGTTTCGCGGGCTCATCCTTCTTGCCTTGGTCGTCCCAATCGTCCCAAGAACTAGAATTGTTGTTCTTCGATGAAGTATTTTGGGAGGAATTCCAACTGTTGCCGTTGGTCTCGTGCTCAAACCTTTGGTAAGGCTCACTGTTCTGCTCGCTGCGTTGCCAATCGTCTCCCCAGCCGCCCACTCCTCCTTCCTTGGCATATTCCTCGACCTTTTGTGAGGCCAACGCCATAACTCCTCTCATGATCCCCCAGGTTCTGCTTCCAATCTCTGCAGTTTTATTGGCAACAACACTGACAGTTTCATTCACCTTCTGGTCATAGCCCCCATCTCTCATCTGCATTCCAGACAAGCACCATCATCAGAAACAAAAAAACAGTGACGTAAAACCCGTGGATTGGAAAAAAGTTCAACAAAAATATGCTTTGATAGTCTAACACCAACTAATATTGTTGATCGAGGAGCAATGACGTGTGATAAGTTTAATGCAATGAATCTAATGTTACAAAATGAAGAATGGATATTTAGTGTTGATAGAAGAATATTGCATAGAAATAAAAAGCAGCATCCCTAAAATGTAACACAGAAACATTCCTGAGCATGACTTTGTGTCAAAGTGTAGTGTTGTTGCAATAAGATTCAAACAAAAGGTGTTTGACAAAAAAAATAAAAAAAGAAGATATATGAGTGCTGTGAACCCCAACGAGGGGTTCAAACTCCATTGCGAACGCATAACTAGGCCCGAGAATCAATTGTTGCGCAGCGGAATAGGTAAGCAAGTATTGGTCACCTTTGATTGGATTTCTTTTGTGCCGACTTGAACAACACTGGCGGCAGACTGGGCAGCAGATGCTGCAACTAATGAAAGGCGCCCAAATCCCTGAAAAAGGTGTTATGTAAGCAACTATATAAGACCAATATACAATTGCAGAACAAGGTATTATAATGCAGGAATCACCACACCTAACTCAATAGTCACATGACCAAAGTAAGCTGAGGGCTACATCAACTGCTATTCAACTACAACATATTGGCTGAGCTCAAACACATGCCAACATGAATATGAAACCTAGTTTGCTTTAAAAAAAATCAAACAAGTGGTGTTGGCCTTCTGTAAATATGTTACAGGGGAGCTCAGTATGTACCCGTACTATCCAGTAAATGGAATGAACTACCATCATCACTTTGTTTAGGTATTCAATAGGCATAATCAATATGTTGAGGTGTTCAATAGGCTTCTGAAACTTGATTAGACCACAACAATAACAAATTCCTTATGGTCAGCAACCCCAGATAGAGCTATTGGTTTATGTGTAACAACAGTAGCAAGGTGTAAAAATACTCCATCTTACTGCTGAATAGTAGCAAGGAACAAAATTCAGAGCCATGCCCTTGCAGGTAAACCAAACATATATAGTAATTGTTTTTTTTCCTACAAATTGATGATATATTGTCATCCAATCAATTGAAAATATGCTCTTTATCTTTGTGATAAATAGCGTGTGAAGTGGATTTGTTCAATACAAGTAGCAATAGCACAAAGATGATCTTTTTACCTGAGAGACGACCTGCAAGACATCGCCCTGGGCAGCACCGCCATTCCTGTTAGCCGACGGCGCTGGGCTGGATCCGAACCCAACGTATTTGCCGCCCTGGGATGGCGGGATCCCCTCGGGCTTGGACTCGTTCTCCGCCATCCTCCTGGCGAAGAAGTCCTCCTTATTAGCCGCCGACGCCTCCAGCTGCTGCTTCGTGTACATGTCCTGCGTTGATTTGGACCTCGGCGGCTGCCTCCCTGACTGCCCCCGCGGCGGCGAATGATCCAACCGACTGGTTCCGCCTCATGTCCGGCCGAAAATCGTCGTCCCAGTCGTCCCACCCGCCGCCGCCGCCGCCTCCGGAGGCGGCGGAGGTGTGCATGGGCGGCTTCCTAGCGGGGGCGGCCGCGCCAGATCCGGGCGTCTCCTTGACTACGGGCGGGTCGGTCCACGGCTTGCCCTCAGCAAGCGCGGCGATGCGGTCGCGGTAGACGGCGGCGGCGTTGGAGTTGTACTTGGCGACGTGGGCCGTCTCCTTGGGGACGCCGCGCGCTGTGAGAAAGGCGTTGAGGCGGTCGTTGCCGCCGGCCTCCATCTTGCGGAGCTGCGCCTCGGTCCATGAGTCCATGGTGACCGAGCGCACGAAGCTGATGTGCACGCCGAGGCCCCGGTGCTTGCCCGAGCACTCGAGGCACATGAACACCCCGTAGGAGACGCTCGCCCACTGCGGGTTCCGCTGCGCGCAGTCCACGCAGGTCTTGTTCCCCGGCTGCGCCTGCAGCTCCCGCAGCCGCCTCGCCGCCGTGGACGCCATCTCTCGCCGGATCGGATCTGCGCCTCGGATCCGCGGCTGGGTGGGTGGCGCTTGGCGCGGGCTGGACGCGGAGGGGAAAGGGGGAGGACGAGGCAGAGAAGATGAGTCGCCGACACCCGGGACGGGCGAGGGGTCAAATACGACGACGCGGACGCTTCTGCCCCTGGCTGCGCGTGGGGCGGTGGTCAGGGCAGAGCCGTGATATCCCTCATCGGCGGAGGGCAGCGCCGGGACCCTGGCTGGTGGGGCGTGGCCGAACCGAACAGGGGCCCACTCCTGCCACCGACAATATGGGCCCAGCGCGCAGGGAAGGAGAAGAGCGTGAGCCGTGAGGCAGGCGTCCGGGCCACCGAGATGAGCGGGCGGCCAGCCAGGCGCGGACGGTTTCGCGTATCCGACGCGCTCCCCGCAGATTAAAAGGAGGCGGCGGCCCACCTGTGGCGTCTCTTGGCCCTCGTCCTCGCAGAAACCGTCGCGTCGCCGAAACCCTCTCTCCCTGGCAGGCTCGCCGGTTTCGCTCGCCTCTCCATCCTGCCCTAGCTAGCGGGTCGGCTGGTTGGCTGCTTTCACTATGCCGGCGTCGGAGATGGAAGCGCCTGTGTCCGCGCACGCCTCGGCGGCGGGCGCCACTGATACCCAGGAGGAGTCGGCGTCGCCCGCGGTGGCGGCGGCAAACGAGGAGGCGCAGCCGGCCGCAGCCGCGGTGCCCGCGCTGTACGTCGGCGATCTGCACGAGGACGTGGCGGAGGAGCACCTGTTCGACGCCTTCAGCAAGATCGGCACTGTCACGTCCGTGCGTGTCTGCCGCGACAACGCCACAAGCAGATCTCTCCGATATGGATACGTGAACTACTTCTCCCGCGCCGATGGTACGTGCTCTTGATCGCGCTTGATCCGGCCGGGCATCTGGGCGGCGGCTAGCAGCAGCAGCAAATCCCGTTGTTTTCGCCCCGTCGAGCTATTAGACCCGGTTGATCGCGAGATTTCGAATGCTTTAGCTCGGATTGGGTTTTTTGGTTAGTGAGGAATAGGGTAAAATCAGATCTACCAGCATGGAAGCAGGCGGGTAGGAAGGCCTCATGCATCCCGCATGCGCCCATGCAAAGCTTTCAGCTCAGTCTACGTACTTTGGCATTATTGTTTTCCCACACTGTTTGCCTTACATTATGTATGAACTTTCTGCAGTAAGCATTGGATTCACAGATACGATTCTTGAACTAGTGCGAAATTTAATAGTAAACTGCTGGTTGTTGATTGTTTGTTTAGCTTTGGGCAGCTTTTTTTTTTCTTTTTCTAACTCTAAAATAAAATGACAATAAAGTGGTGCTTAACTTTTCTGCATAAGACTTCTTAGAATGGTGAAGTGACCATATCTCTCATAGCATGCATGGTGGTCTTTAACGGTGGCATTTTATTTTTGTTTTGTTTAAACATAATAAACTAATGGTTGATTATGTAATATGACAAGTTTTTTCTTGTTTTGTTCTTATACAATATGAAAGTGATCTTTATATTTTTCCAAGTGATTTTAGATATTAGAGTAAGGTGATCATATCTCCCTTGAACAGATTTGCATTGGTGCGCTATTAGCAGTTATGAGCAACACTATAATTTTGTTATGTGTTGTATTGTCTTGGGCAATGCATTTTATTCTATTTTAATGTTTTAACTTTGTTGGTGCATGTGGTATGAGTTTAGAGTTGTACAGGGCCTTCTATATATAATATGTGCTAAAGTTTAGAGTTTTCTTTGTGTTAATTTATTTTTTTTCTCTGTCACAGCCAAGTGCAACCTACCTTGTTATATGTTTTCATGTACTTTGCTACCTATTTTTTAGTTATTATCGATGATATCATAAGGTATTTGTTGACTAATTAAATTTATTCATAGAGAGGCTATAGTAAGATTCTGACTAGTTTGCTAACATTTATCAGCTGTGGTGGCTCTCGATAAGTTGAATCATAGCTTGGTTTTGGATAAGCCGATACGGGTGATGTGGTCCAACCGGGATCCAGATGCTAGGAGAAGTGGTGTTGGTAACATTTTTGTTAAGGTACAGTTACAATATCCTCAACATACATAAGCATATCTCCTCCATGTGTACATAACTATATATGTATTATACATAAGTATTGATTGGTTGTGTTGTATGAAATTCACAGAACCTTAGTAATTCCGTTGACAATGCCAGCCTTCAAGAATTGTTCTCTAAGTTTGGAGATGTTTTATCTTGTAAAGTTGCCAAAAATGAGGATGGGACCAGCAGGGGGATATGGGTTTGTTCAATTTGCATTACAGGAGTCGGCTAGATGAAGCAATTGGGAACCTCAATGGCTCCCTTTTCAACGATAGAAAATTGTATGTTCATGTCATTTGTATTAAAATTATCATTATTTATAGTATCTTTTACATATGCAATTTTGTTTACAAATTGTGCAGGCATGTAGCTACTTTCATTAAGAAAAGTGAACGATCCGCAAATAATGATGACAAGTATACTAACTTGTATATGAAGCATTTAGATGATGACATAACAGAGGAACTTGTTAAATTGAAGTTCTCTCGGTTTGGTTCAATAGTTAGTGTGAAGATTATGAGGAGACCTGATGGGTCATCTTTGGGGTTTGGATTTGTCGGCCCAAAACCCCGAGAGTGCTATTAAAGCACAAGAGACCATGCATGGGATGCTACTTGGTATGTTCATTTCATTGATATAATCAATATTAAATAACATAAAGTCTATTGATTAAAATCTTATATGTATGTGTTTTTTTCTTGTCTTGATTTTTTAAGGATCAAAAGCCTTATATGTGGCAAGGGCTCAAAAGAAGGAGGAAAGGAAACAATATTTGCAACGCTTACATGAGGAAAAGAGAAATGAAATAATAACTAAGAGCAAAGTGTAAGATGTAGTCATATCTTTTGATCCTCACATATGTTTTGATCTAACCCTGTCTCATAAATTCACATTTGTGCTTGGTATTACATTTCCGTTGACTAAGTATGTATGTATTATTATCGGGGAATCAAATGTTTATATCAAAAATATTCATGATGAAGTTGATGATGATGTTCTTCATGCTCGCTTCACTGAATTTGGTAACATCACATCAGCAAAGGTCATGCGTGATGATAAGGGCATTAGTAGAGGTTTTGGATTTGTATGCTACAGTACACCTGAGGAGGCAAAGAGCGCCTGTAAACAACATGCGAGGTAATTCCATGTTTCTTCTAGAACTAACTAAAAACTATACTTAATTATTTTAGTCAAACCAATAACATGTTTATTTGATTTTTAAATAGGTGTTATGTTCTTTGGGAAACCATTGTATGTTGCTATTTTCCAAAAAGAAAAGAGGAGAGAAGAGCTAAGTTGCAACAACATTTTGCTCAGCTTGCAAGAATGGTTGGACCTGCAAACTCTATAATCCCCCACTGGATATCCACAAGTTTATTTTGCCCATCCAAGTACTCATATCCCTCAAGGTCCTCCAAGACATGGATTTGTGTACCCACCCATGGGGCTTAGTCATGAATGGAGACCAAATATGTTCCCCTCAACACCAAATATTCAACAAATACATTCACCCATGGTACTTTCCTTTCTTGATTAATCAAAATTTTTATATAGTCTAGTGCTTAGTATTAAAGTTTTTTCACCATATTATCATAGATGCCAAATTCGCCAAGGCACTACAGAAGCAATCGGGGAAGGATGGGTGGAAATATGATGCCTCTTCCTCATGCAGTTCACGCAATGAACTATGTGACACATGCACAACCAACTAAAGAATTCATGTCCATGCCTCGACAGGTATTTGTTCTCTACCTTCTCAAGTTCAATTGATAAGACACATTGGATTGTTATATACATATTAAATGGTACATTGCAAAGTAGCTTTCTTTTTGTTGCATGGGCTATTTTGCCATCTATGCTTGCACCTAAAACATTTTCCCCAAATATTTCCCTAATGTGATAATATGATTACATTTTTTGTGATGCCCATGATAGTATTATTCATGCTTTATTATTGTCGATCATACTTATTAGTTATATTAACATATTATATGTTGGAGCTTTTGGCAAAGCGATTCAACCATCCAAAGTACTTCTCAAATGATGTTATGGCCAACGGTTTGGCCATCCATCCAGGTGATCCTGTTTCAACAATGAATGATTCTTTTAGTAGCTATGTGGCTTCTGCTCCACCTGCAGAACAAAAGACCTTGCTTGGGAATAGACTCTTTCCACTTGTTGAGAGACACCAGGTAATCATGTTTCTACTATCAATGTCTTGAATGATTTTATTTCTTAACACATATTTTCCATTCATATCAAAGGAACGGGTTTTGATTAACTTGACAAATGTGCTACTCATTTGTTGTAGCCCTGAACTCGCGAGCAAAATCACTGGGATGTTGTTGGAGCTTGACAATTCAGAGTTGGTCACATTACTTTGCTCGCCGAGATGATGCTATCGGTCAAGGTCGATGAGTGTGTTCAGCTATTACGTGCAACTAAGCCTAAGACAGAGGACCATGAGGCACTACACCCGGGATTCATGCTAGAGTCTCCTAGTGTAAATGCCAGCTAATGAGTCAATCCCGAGCAAGCTTTCCGGCCGCTTTTTGTGTTTAGAGATGGTAATGGTAACTAGCTAGGCGCTAGGCTGCTGTGTTTTTTTTGTTCTAGTTTGCGAAGTTTTGCCGGGTTGGATTAATGTAATTGAAGTTATTGCTTATTACAGAACTTAATAACAATAAGAACTATATTCAACTATAAACTATTTATCCGGACATGTTATATGAATCTAAATCAGTTAGAACCTATATCTTTATCCAAGCATCAAGAAAGGTTATTCATATTCTATATATTTCATCCGGGTTGTTTTATCGACATGTTATATGAATCTAATTCAATTAGAACTCTTAGTAATATTAGGAACATTTGTCCATGTCCTATATCTTTAATCGGGTGTTCTCGAAATCATTAATCATTGATTTTTTTAGTTATATATGTTCATGGATATGAAGGTAGATGACATATTTTGTGGTGAGTTTTTCATCTTAATATAACTAGGTTCCCAAGGTTTCTAGTAGTAGGAGGGCATTGCCACCTATTCTTAAATATTGCTACTGTTGATATCTATTAATATGTGGTGAGCATTCCTAGTGTGTTGGGTATAATTTGCAAGTTTGGCCTTAAGCAACCATATAACATGTAATCTAGGATAGAATTGACATTACTTTCCTCTACTAGTATAAATCTTGTTAACCTATAAAAAGTAGAAAACAAGCACATGTGTGGCTTGGCTATGGATGGACAAACCATATATAGTACTTGCAAGTGCTATGAGAATCATAGCAAAATGGTACTTCTTAGGGAAGCCATGACTATTTTTAACATGATGATGCTAGCATGAGAGAGAAGAATATTGTGGGTGCAATACACTAGAGCAAGAGAAGTGTTGCTATCTAGTAAAAAGTGGGGTGTCAGACATGTTCTCTCTCCTACATCTCTCTCATTTCCTCATTTATATAACTTCTAGATTGATGGCAATAGTTTTTGTATGCTAGAGTGTTTTGTGGCAAAAGTTTTAGGATGAAATGTTTTGTGCTATCTAACACATCAACTACATAGCCACCCCTTTTCACCTCGGCTTAAAATAGTCATGAAAGTTACCTTATGCTATTCTAACTTGATAAGTCTAATTTAAAGCTCAGCTCCTATCTTAGCGTTAGTTTTGGTTTATATATCCGTAGAGAGGGCTACTTGAGTAGTATGAACTTCATTGGCAAAAGCACTTGGACACTGTGAGACATTGCATTATGGGATAATTGTTTTGCCACATGATACTAAAACCATTAAAAAATGCCTTACTTGAAGGAATTATCTTTTGATGTTCTCTTGTAAGGGTTGCAAAACATTCTCTTCTACAACAACTTTAGTTGATGTGTAGATTCTCTTCTTGAACCACTACTAAAGGCAATGTGCATTGGCCATAGCATAAACACAAGGAGCATGTTGTGACTAAGATCTTGACACATCAGGTTGCATGGAACGACTAGTACCTTGAGAGGACACACTAAAAAATGACACATAAGTATATATACAATGCAACTGGTCACAGTCGTGTTTGGAGGAGTACGGTACTAAAACGTGCTATTGGTTTCTTGGTCACAGCCCGGCTTATCTCACGCGTCTAGAGTTCGCGACACGAATCAAGAGAGTAGTGGGCGTGCAGGGAATGGCATGCCCAAATCCCATTCCAGCTCTGGTGAAGAGTTTCTACTTTCTAGAATTATTTTTCAAATTAAACAACCTCAAATACTCCCGTACCACAAACAAGCGAGAGTGTATATTATATTATGTCTCTCAAGGCCAACCGGATGCAAAGGTGGTGGTAGTTGCATTGCATGACAGCCAGCTCCAATTCTTCAAGATGAGATCACGTCATGCTTTGCCTTTCGGCAAATGGTAACCAAGACACACGGGTTTAGAACACAGGAATTTTATAAAAAGAATCTGATTCAATTCCATAACTTCGAAAAAAAAGAGATCTTACTCGACTCAATAACCTTGTACAAATCACCAGCATTTTGGTCATCCAAGATCAGTGGAGCTGAGCCATCGTTTCTTGGCCGGAGCGTCGCCGTCCAACGAAATTGGTAGCTTCTGCTGAGAAAAGGAATGCAACCGACGAACCATCATGGTGCCACGGAATCGACGGAAAAAAAGATTTTTCTTGTGTCTGCTTCCGCACCTCCCGCGACCAGAAAGAGTCGCATGGTGACCTGTCCGGCGCGTGTATCCCAGCTGGCGAGACAGCACTCCGTTTGGGTACAATCTAGTATCCTGTATGGAAATTAGCAGCACCGACCAATCAAAGCAGCACGAGTTGCACATCCCTGGCACGTACGATTTGTTCAGCTATCCGTAAACTGCACGGTGCTAAAACGTTCATACGGGCCATCAGGGACGAAGCTTAATAGCTAGGCCAAATGGGCCATGGGCCCATGGCCCCTCCTCGATCTTGGTACCTCCTGTGGTCCTGTGGAATCACTCGAGTAGGGCGTCCGCATCCGGCAAGCAGCTGATAATGCTCAGTCAGCGGACGTCCGGCTCCGGATCAATCGACTGCTGGAGCTTGACTAACTTCTCTCTCCTTGCAACTGGTGCTTGAGCAGGGTGGCCCGAGAAGTTATCGGGCCACTGATGGGCCCAAGATAGTTGACAGGTATTGCTCATATTTGAGCAGAGAGGCTAGACTAATTCCCTTACCTTTTTGTTTCCTAATAATCTAATGGATTTGTTTGCAGTTTCATTTCATCATGCATCATGCACGTCGTCATCTGTTGGTTAGGTCGGTGTGACGTGAGTTTTTTTTTTTTTTTTTGAGCAGAGCGTGAGATTTTTTATTGAGAAGGGGAGAATTGATAGGCGACTTGATGGGTGTCCTTGATGCCCAGGCAGCATTTATGGGGGGTCCTTTTGTGCACCATGAGTGATGTGTGGCCGAAATCAAGCCCACACAGCCTCACCATCCGCCTTAAAGTACAGTACATACTAGCAATTTTAGTATTTCTTGGTGATGAAACAGTATAATGAGCTTGCGCATTTTCCATACCATACCAACACGGCACACTGATGATATCTGTTGCTGTCATCAATCATCAATCAAGGAAGTGAAAGTGAGGGTCGTCAAGGATGTAAGAAGACGCAGGAGGCGGCAAATAACCCCTCAGGCCTCAGCACTTTTGCCGAGATGGTACGCCCGCCGCCTCCCTCTCTGTTCCTCCCTTCCTCTCGTTATGCACTCTTTTCTTGGGCGTTTTGTCAGTCGGAGGATCGTGGAATGTTCAGACTTCAGACTGCTGCCGTTTCCTTTGGCGAACGTCTAATGCCTCCTTGCCCTGTTGCCCATTAGGGTGTTCGACGGGTAGATATATGAAACTGTCTGCATCGATATTTACCACCGGCGTGTCTGTCTGTGTCTCGGTGTATCCAACGCGGCGCCCCGGATTGCAAGTTCCTCGGAGCTCAAGGACAAACACACCTACCGCTTCATCGTCTTCAAGATTGAGGAGAAGGCGAGAAGCAGGACAAGCTCGGCGAGCCTGACCTCAGCTATACGTATACGGAGACTTCGCCGACACCTTCACCGCCGACGACGGCTGCAGGTATGACGTCTAATACGACTTCGACTTTGTCACTGAGGAGGGGTGCCAGAAGAGCAAGATCATCTTCATCACATGGTAATTAAGCCGTTGGTGTTGCGCTGCACTTTTATGAATCCTGGCTGGTTGCTGCACCGGCACCGCATTCGTTTTCCACCATTCTGAATCTAGCTCAGCAAATTAAACCATGTGGTGGTGGTGTTTCTTGTTCTTTTGCCTACGTGACGCCGAGGCGAATTCTAAGGTCCCCGGACACGGCAAAGATTAGGAGCAAGATGCTGTATGAAGGATTCAAAAGGATAGGTTCAAGAGAGAGCTTGATGGCATCCAGGTGGAGTTGCAGGCAACAAATCCATATGAGATGATGGACACATGTCATCATGGACCTGCCACCAAAGTTCCAGGCCTGTTCTTCTCCGTTGTCTTGTTGAGTACTACTAGTTAAGAATCTCCTATATAATCCTAGCTTGATGTCTCTAGGCTGATGATATGCAAAGTGTGCAGGGTGTTGGACATTTGAACAGCCTGCTTATCCTATACTCTTATATTGCAAAGACCCACAAAGAGGGTCCCCTCCAATCAGAGTTGAGTATTAGCCAAAAGTGATGTACGCTGAGGTCATCGTTTCAGTTTTCCCCACCACCGAATCCTTCCTTCACTACGTGATCTCCGTGGCCGTTTCGTCTCTCTCCAATCCGGTGGCGCATGGGCGATGGCTGGTTGTTTCAGTTTTTTCCACAACCGAATCCTCCCTTTCTCTGCGTCTTCTCCGCTACCCTTCCGATAATAAAAAAACAAATCTCCAAAGAATCGCCGATGCCCATCCTCGGCCTCCTCGCATCACTTTGCCGGTACCACTCCAGCGTCGCGAGAATCCCGCCTCGGCTCCGCCCGCCCATTCTTGTAGCCGCACGCACCGCCCCGGAACTTGCCAGCGGGCCGGCGTGGCGAGAACCGCCTAAATTAATACACTCACAAGAGTACTTGTCTTCCATTAGACACTAAGTACCCAAGGGAGCGCACTAATTTAATTGATTACATCGAGCACACCCAACGGGAGAACTCGAAACTCCACAGTTTTCCATCGGGATCACAAATAAGGGAATAAAGCTTACAACATTCTTACATTTCTTACATCCCATAATCACGTTTGATCGTAGTATTGTATAACAACGGAAAGGATAACTACGATTGTAGCATAATGAAATTTGATTCATTTTAAACTTACCGAAGTATTTTGTACACTTGGTCATTATTGCAGCGGAAATAAACATTTATTCAATTCATGACTAACCATTTATCATGATTATAATGTTATAGAACTTTTCTTTATAAAATCCTTTGGTGAAGTTGAAAACAAAACTACTATCGCAAGCGTAATTGGAATTCCTCGCCGAGCCCACCGGGAGAGGTATTCACACACAAGAGTTAGCGACTAGCATCCACATGTCGCCCGCAATGGGGAAAAATAAAACCCCGAGTACTCAATTGTACTCAAAGCAAGACTTACCCGACGGGGAGGAAGTAAAATGACTCAAGGAATATGCAAGGCTATTTGGCTTTTTGGGTTTATATTGCGGGAAAGTATTACTAACAAAGTGCATCCTTATGTTCAATTTTAGTAGCCATGATTAATTCATTAGCTAACCATTCTAGGTGAGCACCTGAACTACTTTCAAGCAAGTGGTAAGCAATCGAGAATCTCTTTTATCCATCTTTCATCTTCCATTTCTTACTACGATGCCGAATAAGGCCCTCGTCGTTACCGCCAAGAACGGCGATTCGCGAATCAATGCGCCCGGTTGGTACCCCGAGACACACTCCTCATCCTTTGCATCCTAGACACGAGACAAGAACAACTTGCTTTCTCCCGCCAGGGGCTCCGGATCCCCGTCCAAACTGGGACTCCAAGCCCCCGACATTCCCGCCCGGCCGTAATGCGGTGCAAGGACCTCCAACCCAAAAAAAAAGAAAAACACACGTATACACCGCCCCTATCTGATCGGTCCGGATGAAGCCGGAACCCAAGACAAGAGAGAGCAAGCCTTCCGAGCGCCCATACACAAGTATGTGTTCGGGATAAGGAGATCCGTGACTTAACCTTCAACCCTTTAGCAACGACGGTCCTTAATCGACTCAAGGCGGGACAAAAACGCAACCGAGCCTCGCTCTGTTGCCCAACAAACCCAACGCCCATCCACGGTCCATGATACCGTCCCTTGGGTCTCCATTTATTATCCATATATAATCCATGTGATAGCAACCCGATAATAATATATAAACCTATCTCTCGCGAGTGATGCAGACAATCACTCGACTTCTAAGGGAACTCAGTAGCATAGCAATCTACACGATCCTGTCATGCTAGTAAGACTCATAGGATAAGGATATATATGCAAGTGGGTTTCATCCAACTCCTCAAAACTTAATGCAACATATATATTATAAAAGTGCGAGAATAGTAGGGGTTATGAACAGGGGCTTGCACGGGTAAAAAATAACCAAAGTTAGTATTCCATCTCGCAAGAAGTCCACCATGACACCATCTTCGTGTAACACCAAATCCTTCGGTTGCATCGGTTCACCATCGCTCCTATTATGATATGCAACGATGCGATGCGTAAATGATGCAATCAATACATAGGCAACAAAGAACTCTTAAAACACAACACATATAAACTATACTAACAGCTAACTCTAATGGCTAACATCGTAAGCTACGTATCACTCCCATAAAGTAGCGTTTCGAGTCAAACGATGATTTTATACCCCCTTCCTAGTCATTTTAATATATAAATTCTAACTAGGTATTTTTGCTTCCTTACCAAACTAGCTAATTAAGAGCTACAAACATTACAAACAAGCACCTACAAGGACTATTAGCCTACTACGTAAGCGATCAAGTTGACAACCTTTACCAAATAATCATGAAATTAATATAAAGATTAATGGAGTACATTTATTCATTATGATGGACCCTAAATATATAATAGAGCTACATAAACCAACCATACCAACGGGTAGATCATGATTTTAGGAAGCTAACAAAATTAGTTTCATAATTTTTGGACACATATACTATTTTCTATTGAATTTACAAGTTATTTGGATTTTTAGAAAAAGGAAAACTAAATGAAAACACCTAAAAAGGTGAGCGGGCCGGCCGCCCGACTATTTTGGCCCGAGCGGCCCGTGATCGGCCCAAGGCGGGGCGCTGCCCACGCGCAAGAGGCCCGCGGGAGGGGGAGCCCCGCGCTCTCTGGTGCTTTTTGCGAGAAAAGGCCTCGGGCTTGTAAGTATTCACGTGACACTTTGTTGGCACTATTACAAAAAGAGAGGCTTCTCACCTAGGCCCCCGAAGTTTATCGCCCGCAATGAGGGAGGTCCCCAGAAGGCGCGGCGTGGCGTGTTGGTCGGCCTTGGCGGCTGCTCGGCCGACGGCGGCCTCGCCGGCGACCACCCAGTGGCCAGAGCCCAAGGTACGGTGGCGCGCACCCAGAAAAGGCTCAAGTGCGGCTTCAGATGCAGCGTGGCATAGCCGGCCGGCCAGTGGCCATGTCAGCGTGTTTCACGGGCGGCGGCAGCCCGGTAGAGCCACAGAAAATGGAGGGAAAAGGGCGCATGGGCACCAGGAGCTTGTCGCGAACTTCTCTGCGGGGTTGGTTGGGGCGAGAGGTGAGCGGGGAGGGTTGGTCGCACGCAGCAGAGTGGCTCGACGGAATCCCGCGGCGGACATGGCCGCGGCAACCGCCCGGGCACGAGATTAGCAGTTCAATTGGAGTGAGCAGGACGTAGGATGGTATGAGGCGAGGTGGGTGGTGCCCTTTGATTTGATTCTAAGGCTCAGGGGAGGCCGGTATTTGGAACGCGTTGCTCTCGGCCTCTTCATGACCGCCGGCCGCAAAGCTCCAAATTGGAGCTGGGCTCTGCTCGAATCAATGCGAGATGGGATCGTTCGGCCAGAGCACTAAATGAAGAAGCTATAGACGCGATTAATTGACCGATGTGCCCCATCCATGCTAAACAACGCGAGCGGGTCACCCTGGCCGGGATGGCAGAGGGAGGGACGTCGCAGAGTCTAGCGTTCTCCTTGGCGAACACCGACGGAGCTATCCGCCGGGTACACGCGTGTGTGCTCGGCCCCGTGCGATTCGGAGGGAACGGGCGCGACGCGGCAGTCGCAACGCCATAAATGGCAAGCACGGCCATGCGCCGCCCAGCCGAGGGAGAAGGCAGCGCATGCCCCGGGCGACAGTTTAAAGCCTCAAGCAAGACGCAGATGCAGCGATGCGACGGCGCGGCGATGGACGCGACGCGAAGCCCAGCGGGCAGCCTTGGCGACGCCAAGAACAGCGTGACGCAACACGCGAGGAGCAGCGAGCGTTGGCGCTGGCGCTGCCCATGCACGTGTGCGTAACGGGCAGCGACTCGTGCTGCGAGAGACGACGGCGGAAGCCATACGGCCTGCGCACAATTCAGCGCCAGCGCCGGCGCCCGGCCATAGCGGTGACCACGGACGCAGAAGCAGTGACAACAACCCGGTGGCGTGCACGCATTTTAAAAGCGAACCAAAGGCCAACGATCATCACGACCGGAAACCAAAAGCGGTTCCACCGACCTAAAGCCAACAACGCCGGCGTCCTAAAGAAACAATCGGCACGATCAGAGGGCATCCAGAGAGGAAAATAAAAGGATGCCAACAAGAGCTCGTCACCGGAACGCCAGTTCGCGAACATAGCGCCAATGCGGTTCTCGTGCCTGATTTTTAAAGCACGGTTAACGACTAATCTATTGAACTCAAGGCTGAACCAACATCACTGAGCTAAAGAGGGCACATCAAACTACAGAAAGCAACTAAAACATGGCACCACACTTAAGCTAGAACTTTTAAAATTAAGCCACCAACATGGCAATGTCAGCCTGTTCGCAAACTTGGAAATTCTAAGAGCTGAATTCCATTTCCAAATTGCATTTTTGAGACTCTTGGATAATCTAGTTAACCAAATTAGTTTTCCGTGAGACAAGTTGCATTGTTTCCTACAAAAATTATACTTCAATCTTTATTTAAGTGCCAAACATAAGTTCTATATTATTTTTGCTCAATAAAAATTGATCTTGAACCTTAAGTGATATAAAAGGGCAATTAAAACTAACTTTTCTTTAATGATTTTATTGGCATTTCTAGGTTACTATAAATCATCCGCACACTTCAACACATGCATTAACATAAAATCATGATGCTTACGAGACGGTTTAGCAAGAGGTTAAGCGCGTAACACCAGGGGTGTTACATCCTACCCCCCTTAAAAAGAATCTCGTCCCGAGATTCGGGGCAGGTGTAAAGAAATAGGGAAAACGCGATTACATTGCAAGGTAATGGGAAGATTACATGATCAAAGCGACTCACACACCTAACCACTCAATCCAACAGCCGAGCTAGACGAGGACAATGGAAAAACAACAAGATAATGATAATCCAAAACATGGCGTACATCCAACAGATCCAGAAACAGGTCAGTGGGAATTCGATCATCGTGAACTCAGAGGCTAGATTTAACCTCTGGGGATGAAAATCAGATCCTCTGCTTCGTCGACGTGCTTGGTGAGCTCCAGCGATCTGATTCCCCAGGCTAGGTTTGACCCGCAGCACTGGACTGCAAATCCTTTCCCTCTAGCTAGCTTCTCCCTGGATCTAGCCAAGCTTCATCGGAGGGAAGAGAGGTGCTCAATGATTTTTGCGCTGAGGATTTGGAGAGTTGGGTGGCGGAGGGAGAGACTCGGGGTCGCGTTTATAGCTCGGTGGGGGAGGGGCGAGTGGTTGTGTTTGTGCGGCGCGCAGGGGCGATGAGATTGAGTGGGAGGGGGCGATGGCGGGTCACGGGGTGGGGCGACCCTCGGCCATGGTGCGCTCCGCACTCAAGCCTGAGCGGGGAAAAGAGACGGCGAAGACAGCGCGACGTGGAGGCGTGTGGGCGATCGAGGAAAAAGAAAAGAGGGGGGTCCGGTACGGTTGCGAGGGCGAGAATCGAGGGTATCTTTTTTTTTTTTGCAGAGAAGGAGGGTGGCAAGGGTCGTCTCACATAGTTCTAAAACTGTACCAAAAAGTTATACCACTACCAGACTAAAGCGACTACTTAACCCTCTTGATTAGTCGTGTTTGCAAGACGTTAATCAGGCACAACATAACCACTGCAGAAAGGCGATAAATCATTTCAGGGGACAACACACAATGTCACTAGACTGCAAGGCAAACACTGCTTCGAGATACAACAGGGATACAACATCTGGAGAAGGCAAGGACACGTGCTGCAGAACCAAGGCGCATCGCCACAGACAACTAATCTACATCGTCAAGGCAGAGGGCTTCACGGCCGTTTCTCCCGAGGCTCTTCAAACGAGGTTGGGTGTGTGCAAGGAAGAGGAGACTCAACCTCCGAGTCTTCCACGGGGAGTAGGTGGCGGGCGGACGGGTCTTCGCCACATTCCTCACCCGCTCCCCTGGGGATAGGCGGTATCCCCTCCAAGATCCGGGGTTGTTGCCCCTCCGGGGCGAGAGCCCTCCGCCGATCTCGGCGGCGAAGTAGGCATCCCTCATCCACTTTGACGTAGCGGTCGTCCGCCTCCCGCGAGGGGCCGGCGATGACGGTCTCACGGCTCTCGGCGGTGGCGGCTTGAGCACGGGTCATGGCAAGGCTCACATGGAGCTTCCGGATGAAGAGCTCGGTCTCCTCGGCACGGGTGATGCACTTCCCTCGGCTCGAGAGGCAAGGCTGCTCATGGTGCTCATCCGGGGGCCGGCAAATACGTGGCCAAGGACACCACGGTGGGGTCGGCGCTGCGGGGGCGTCCACGTAGAGCCTCCATGCGGGTTCTCGGAATGGAGAGTCCGGTCGAAGGCGGAAAGAACCTCATGGGTGTGAGCGGGCAAGAGCATCCGCATGGATCCGGCACGAGGATCCGCGGTGCCTTGTGGGCTCTGACGGCGATAGGTGTCCGGAAAGGCGAAAAACCGGTGGTGGTGGCGCTCCACTCATCTACACCGGGGAAGTTCTCACTCTTCCCAATGTAGACGGTAACCTCGCACCGCTCAATGCCATCTTTGTAAGCACTCATAGCCCTCGTAAAGGGGACGGCCTCGGATCCCTAGCCTCTGCGTGGTGGTATACAGAAGCTTAGGAAAACCCTCTACACCCGGGCAGGTCTTCTTTGGTCCAAACTACCCCGTCGACCGGGCCGGCTAGGAGGGTTGGTGGGTAGAAGGCAAGGGCATGGTGGCTCTTGGGAGGCCATGGGTTTTTGCTTAGGAAAGGTTGGGGAAAATGTTTAGCAAGTGTGGGGTGTGGTGAAAACAAGGGGGTGGCTCTCTTTTTGTAGAGGCCCTGGGGCAAGGCTTCTCCGAGAAGCTTGACCGGTCTATGGCAAGACTTGTAGTGAAAATGGGAAGGCACCATGGGTGGCTATAGTGGTGGTAAGGGCGGGTCGACAGAGGGTTGAGGCTCGAGGTGCCGGCATCAATGGCTTTAGAGGCATGGCCGTGGCATCACGTTCGAGGGATCAGCAGAATTCACGCGACGTGAAATGAGTGAATGACCGAGGCCATACGCGGGTGTCGAGCTCGAGCACCGAGGTGGAAGCGAAGGACCAACACGGCCTTGAGAAGAGGGAGAAAGAAAGCGTGCAAACAAAACTAGATGTGACCCAATGATTTAAATGCGATGCAGTGGATGTGAGCGGGGACGATGGAGCGAAGGCCATAGGATTCCGACCGGTGCACTTAATTGCATGACACCGACTTAAGCGTTTTGAGAAGAGGATAGACAGATGATTTTAACTAGGTCTAGCTAGATTTAGGGGGGAAAACCAACACACATTAGTTAATACAACAAATGCACAAGCAGGAATGCATGAATGCACTTCCTAACCGTCCTCACACTATTGCCGTATATAGGGCAACCGTTCTCAGATTTTTGGCACATCGTCTCTCCCCGTAGCTAGTCGATGCTATCGAACTATGCTCGAGGTTAGTGTACCTGCAGAAAATAGATCAAGCCTAGCTAAATCAACAGAGTGCCATCTATCCTAGATATATAACAATAGTAATAGGGCTACTTATATAACTTCGCATGCAAACGCCCTAACTTTTTAAGAAGAACTTGTTGTCAAATTTTAATTTTGAAAAGGGTTGCGTAGCTTTATTCGCTCATTTATGCTCTGATACCACCACGTGGCAGAACCGCCTAAATTAATACACTCACAAGAGTACTTGTCTTCCATTAGACACTAAGTACCCAAGGGAGCGCACTAATTTAATTGATTACATCGAGCACACCCAACGGGAGAACTCGAAACTCCACAGTTTTTCCATCGAGGATCACAAATAAGGGAATAAAGCTTACAACATTCTTACATTTCTTACATCCCATAATCACGTTTGATCAGAGTATTGTATAACAACGGAAAGGATAACTACAGTGTAGCATAATGAAATTTGATTCATTTTAAACTTACCGAAGTATTTTGTACACTTGGTCATTATTGCAGCGGAAATAAACATTTATTCAATTCATGACTAACCATTTATCATGATTATAATGTTATAGAACTTTTCTTTATAAAATCCTTTGGTGAAGTTGAAAACAAAACTACTATCGCAGCGTAATTGGAATTCCTCGCTGAGCCCACCAGGAGGTATTCACACACAAGAGTTAGCAGCTAGCATCCACCTGTCGCCTGCAACAGGGGAAAAATAAAACCCTGAGTACTCAATTGTACTCAAAGAAGACTTACCCGACGGGAGGAAGTAAAATGACTCCAAGGAATATGCAAGGCTATTTGGCTTTTGGGTTTATATTTATGGGGAAAGTATTACTAACAAATTGCATCCTTATGTTCAATTTTAGTAGCCATGATTAATTCATTAGCTAACCATTCTAGGTGAGCACCGAACTACTTTCAAGCAAGTGGTAAGCAATCAGAATCTCTTTTATCCATCTTTCATCTTCCATTTCTTACTACGATGCCAGAATAAGGCCCTCGTCGTTACCGCTCAAGAACGGCGATTCGCGAATCAATGCGCCCACCGGGTACCCCGAGACACACTCCGCCCGCATCCTAGACACGCACAAGAACAACTTGCTTTCTCCCGCCTGGGGCTCCGGATCCCCGCCCAAACGGGACTCCAAGCCCCGACATTCCCCGGCCCGGCCGTAATGCGGTGCAAGGACCTCCAACCCAAAAAAGAAAAAAACACGTATATACACCGCCCTATACGATCGGTCCGGATGAAGCCGGAACCCAAGACAAGAGAGAGCAAGCCTTCCGAGCGCCCATACACAAGTATGTGTTCGGGATAAGGAGATCCGTGACTTAACCTTCAACCCTTTAGCAACGATCGGTCCTTAACCGACTCAGGCGGGACAAAAAACGCAACCGAGCCTCGCCTGTTGCCCAACAAACCCAACGCCCATCCACGGTCCATGATACCGCCCCGCCCTGGTCTCCATTTATTATCCATATATAATCCATGTGATAGCAACCCGATAATAATATATAAACCTATCTCTCGCGAGTGACGGACAATCACTCGACTTCTAAGGGAACTCAGTAGCATAGCAATCTACACGATCTGTCATGCTAGTAAGACTCATAGGATAAGGATATATATGCAAGTGGGTTTCATCCAACTCCTCAAAACTTAATGCAACATATATATTATAAAGTGCAGAATAGTAGGGGTTATGAACCGGGGCTTGCCTGGGTAAAAAATAACCAAAGTTAGTATTCCATCTCGCAGTAAGTCCACCATGACACCATCTTCGTGTAACACCAAATCCTTCGGTTGCATCGGTTCACCATCGCTCCTATTATGATATGCAACGATGCGATGCAGAAATGATGCAATCAATACATAGGCAACAGCAACTCTTAAAACACAACACATATAAACTATACTAACAGCTAACTCTAATGGCTAACATCGTAAGCTACGTATCACTCCCATAAAGTAGCGTTTCGAGTCAAACGATGATTTTATACCCCCTTCCTAGTCATTTTAATATATAAATTCTAACTAGGTATTTTTGCTTCCTTACCAAACTAGCTAATTAAGAGCTACAAACATTACAGCAAGCACCTACAAGGACTATTAGCCTACTACAGAACGATCAAGTTGACAACCTTTACCAAATAATCATGAAATTAATATAAAGATTAATGGAGTACATTTATTCATTATGATGGACCCTAAATATATAATAGAGCTACATAAACCAACCATACCAACAGGTAGATCATGATTTTAGGAAGCTAACAAAATTAGTTTCATAATTTTTGGACACATATACTATTTTCTATTGAATTTACAAGTTGGCTGGATTTTCTGAAAAAGGAAAACTAAATGAAAACACCTAAAAAGGTGAACGGGCCGGCCGCCTATTTTGGCCCGAGCGGCCCAGACGGCCCAGGCGGGGGGCCCCCACGCCGCAAGAGGCCCCAAGGAGGGAGGAGCCCCGCGCCTTCCTCGGTGCTTTTTAAAAGGCCTCGGGCTTGTAAGTATTCACGTGACACCGTTGGCACTATTACAAAAAAGAGAGAGGCTTCTCACCTAGGCCCCGAAGTTTATCGCCATGGCAAGGGGAGGTCCCCGAGAAGGGCGCGGGCGGGCGTGGCGTGTTGGTTGGGCGGCTCACGGCCGACGGCGGCCTCGCCGGGCGACCACCCAAAGGGGGGGGGAGCCAAAGGTACGGTGGCGCCGCACCTCTTAAAAGGCTCAAGTGCGGCTTTCGATGCTGGGGCATAGCCGGGCCACGTGAGCGCCATGTTACAGAGCTTTCACGGGCGGCGGTGCGCCCGGTAGAGCCACGTAAAATGGAGGGAAAAGGGCGCATGGGCACAGGGAGCTTGTCGCGAACTTCTCTCAAGGGGTTGGTTGGGGCGAGAGGTGAGCGGGAGGGTTGGTCGCACGCAAAAGAAAGTGGCTCGACGGAATCCCGCGGCGGACATGGCCGCGGCAACCGCCCGGGCACGAGATTAGCAGTTCAATTGGAGTGAGCAGGACGTAGGATGGTATGAGGCGAGGTGGGTGGTGCCCTTTGATTTGATTCTAAGGCTCAGGGGAGGCCGGTATTTGGAACGCGTTGCTCTCGGCCTCTTCATGACCGCCGGCCGCAAAGCTCCAAATTGGAGCTGGGCTCTGCTCGAATCAATGCGAGATGGGATCGTTCGGCCAGAGCACTAAATGAAGAAGCTATAGACGCGATTAATTGGACTGATGTGCCCCATCCATGCTAAACAGCGCGAGCGGGGTCACCCGGTCGGGATGGCAGAGGAGGGACGTCTGCAGAGCTCTAGCGTTCTCGCCTTGGCGGAACACCGACGGAGCTATCCGGCCGGTACACGTTGCAGGTGCTCGGGCCCCAGGCGATTCGGAGGGAACGGCGCACGCGGGCAGTCGCAACGCCATAAATGGCAAGCACGGCCATGCGCCCGCGCAGCGAGGAGAAGGCAGCGGCATGCCCCGGGCGACGGTTTAAAGCCCTCACAAGACGTTAGGACAGCGATGCGACGGCAAAGGGCAAAGGACGCGACGCTGAAGCGGGTGCCGCGCATAGCGACGCGCAACGCGTGACGCAACACGAGGAGCGCGCTGGCGTTGGGCGCACTGGCGCGGGCCCCGGTGCACGTGTGCGAACGGCACAAGCGACTGCTTGCGTAGAGACAGACGACTTGAAGCTATACGGCTCTCGCAACAATTACCCCAAGAAAGCAAAAAGGTGACCACGGACGCAAGCCGAGTGACAACAACCAGTGACGTGCACGCATTTTAAAGCGAACCAAAGGCCAACGATCATCACGACTGGAAACCAAACAGTTCCACTGACCTAAAGCCAACACTGCCAGCGTCCTAAAGAAACAATCGGCACGATCAGAGGGCATCCAGAGAGGAAAATAAAAGGATGCCAACAAGAGCTCGTCACCGGAACGCCAGTTCGCGAACATAGCGCCAATGCAGTTCTCGTGCACAGATTTTAAAGCACGGTTAACGACTAATCTATTGAACTCAAGGCTGAACCAACATCACTGAGCTAAAGAGGGCACATCAAACTACAGAAAGCAACTAAAACATGGCACCACACTTAAGCTAGAACTTTTAAAATTAAGCCACCAACATGGCAATGTCAGCCTGTTCGCAAACTTGGAAATTCTAAGAGCTGAATTCCATTTCCAAATTGCATTTTCGGGCTACTGGATAATCTAGTTAACCAAATTAGTTTTCCGTGAGACAAGTTGCATTGTTTCCTACAAAAATTATACTTCAATCTTTATTTAAGTGCCAAACATAAGTTCTATATTATTTTTGCTCAATAAAAATTGATCTTGAACCTTAAGTGATATAAAAGGGCAATTAAAACTAACTTTTCTTTAATGATTTTATTGGCATTTCTAGGTTACTATAAATCATCCGCACACTTCAACACATGCATTAACATAAAATCATGATGCTTACGAGACGGTTTAGCAAGAGGTTTGCCAGCGTAACACCGTGGGTGTTACACCTGCCCCGCCGCCCGAGCCCCCTTGTTGCCGCCGCTGCCCTCGCCCCTTAACTCCGCCACCAAATCCCAAATCAGACGTCCGAATCAAGGCTGGCCAGAATCGCCGGCCGACGCCGAGGCCGCCTCGCCGTGCCTAATGCAGCCCCGCGGCCACGGGACGCACTCCGATCCTACTGCCGCCCGGGAGGCCACATGTAGCCCCGACGGAATAGTCATTACCCCAGCCTGAAGCGCCTGGGCCGAGCCCTCAATGGGACTCCTCCGCTATCCGACGGAATCGTCATTACCCCGTGAAGCGCCCAAATGAGGCCTCTCGGCCTGAACTCCTGCTCTTGCCCTGCCGGTAGCCTTGCTCGGCTGCGTGCTCCCTCCATCTTTGCGCAAGGTAACAACACCCCTTTTTACAAATCCGTCATTACACATCCGACACATTTTTCAAAGGTCTATGTCTTCGATTTCCCGTCATTTGCACACCATGGAACCGGGCCGTAGGGCGACGACACGTTCATCTTCACGATCCATATCGGGGTATAGGTAGATCAAGCATCAATGAAGCATCCTCATTGAACGACTGCTTTGGGTTTCATAGAAGAAAAAAGGTCATCTTATACCTCTCTAAAACCACAATCCTAGATCTCTTGACATAGAGTTTTCCATGTTGATCCTATGTTTCCATGCGGGGTTACCGGGTTGTGCTTTACTAATTTGTAGTTAATATATTCTTTCATGTTAAGTTTCGACAATATTTTCCGACTTCTGTTCATTTAGTATTTGAGATTTACATTGCTATATTGTTACAAACTTCGATTTGCCGATCGTGGCGTAACCTTCTAAATTACATGGCCCACAAGCACCGACATTGTCCCTAAGACCCTCATCGACCATACTTGTGTACCACATAACCTAAAAAAAGAGTTCGTCGGGTGGATCCCCGATAAACCACGATCACTCCGGGATCGATACTTACGAGACATCACGATATTACAACGGTTTTCATACAAAATACCGAGTAGCGGAAGACTTACAATAACTTAATTTACAAAACTTTTATCAAACTTATACAAACCAGAGTAACATTATTTACAAACAGCGAAAGTACCATTACGTAACTTTATTACTATCACACAATAAAAGTGCCCTGCCCAGAGGCCACACAATCTATTCCTCGGCAGATTCTTCCTCGATCACCGTCATGCAACAAGGGCCGTAGCACACTTGTTCACACGGTTCACCTGCAACAGGGGTTGAACAAACCCTGAGTACAAAAAGTACTCCGCAAGACTTACCCGACCAAAAATTGGGGAGAAGACTCAGGAATGCTGGCTAATAGAAATCAAGGTGAGGCTTTAGCAAGATCAACTGACACCTTTGCAAAAAGAGACTAAGCCAGTCCTTATTTTACTACATCAATCACTTGTCAACCATGTATCGGATTCAAAACTTTCCATCATCAACTTCTATCATTACTACGATGCCGGGACTCGGATCACGGCTCCCATATCGTGGAGCACACGACGATTCGAATCGCTTAATATACCCAGCTGGGGCTTCCTAGCCACACGATGTATGCAGGACCGACCATCTTACATACATCAACTCACGCTTGCATTTCTCCCAGGTAAGCGGGTCCTAGCCACGAGGTACAAGACACCATCTCCCTACGCCGCGGTCCCCTTCCACGGTGGCCCCCGTAGGATGGGTACACGCTACACCCGCCCCGGTTATCCGTTCTCGTCGAAGATAGTACAAGGGAGCTTACCGCCATTAGCATGCGACTAGTACTATCCAATAGCCTCATGATCCCGGGGCCAAACAACGGACGGTCCTTAACCGACTCACAAGTGGGCGACACTACACCGGGGCACTAGCCCTTCCCCGGTGCAAGTCACTCCACCCGGTCTCAATTTACTCATCATCATGCTCTTGTTGCGTACCCTTGACCCGATCAAAGTGAAGGGATACCAACAAGTAACATCGAGTTTTCGTAATTGCCCTCAACGGGGATATTGTTATCACATTTTTTGGAAAACGTTTCATTTGTAAAGCCTAGGCTATCGGCAAGACTAAGCATACACTAGCTTTTTGCAAAATCAAAACAGTATTCGGGGTGTATAGCAAGGTACAGTAAATGCACCAAAGTAGGATATCACACAACTCCTATTACCTAATGCATCATATCGGGAACATACAATATAAAAGCTTTTCGAAATACAAGGAGGTGGTTGAATGCATCCGGGGCTTGCCTTGGGGCTCGGCGAAGTTAGGGAGTGATGATGACATGTTGAGATTAGGACCAACCTCCTCACACCTTTGGTAACCTTTCTCGGAGGCCGGATCAACTACACGATGGAGATGCATGATCACGATGCAAGAAAAAAAGAGCATGCGCTAATGATGCAACGATTGTTAACCGATCTTGAGTACAACTTTCCTTCACGGTATAGTTGCACTAAGAAGGTATGACTAGCGTCGACGACGACGGACTAACGATACGCAATCAACATAAAATGCCGAAGGTCATTAGGGTTAATGACCTAGGGTCATCACTCAATCCCAAAATCAAGCAACACTAACAGTGATTAAAGGTTATTACTAATTTATTGACCATTTTACAGTCGTTGAAAGCCACTAATTAACTTGCTAATTGAAGATTAATTAAACCCTAATTAACTAAGGAATTAACTAATTAAACATTAATTAATTAAGGCATTAATTAAGCATAATACAAAAAATTAGTCAAAACATGATCAAACTTCATAATTAAGATCATTAGCATCTGATTAGCACACAAAACAAATTTCATAATTTTTGGACTTATATTTTAATTATGAAAAATCATGGAAGTTGTCTTTATTAATTTAAAGGGCAAATTAAAGCATAATTAATTTTTATTGGAAAACTAGAGTTAGCATTTTTTCTAGGTAGAGCATCACTCAAGGAATCCAAAACATATTTTTGCACATTTTAATCTGCCCAAATAAAATTATGACAAAAAGATGAAAACTGCATTTGGAAATTAAATTAGAAAAAGAAAAACCAAAACCCTTCCCTTTCGGACCTTTGTGCAACCCGACGGCCCAACTCGGCCCGACCTCTTGCCACACAAGACGCCGCCGGCCTGCTCGGCCCACTTCCTCCTCCTCTCTCTCGGCGCCGACAAGCCGGGCCCTTTGTCGCCCCCTCTCTTCTTCCTCCCCTTTCTCCTTTTCTCCAATCCACGCCTGGGGCGGCGGCGGCGGCGGCGGTTCGTGCCAACGACGAAGCCTCCGGCGCAACCGACCGCACCAGCGGCTTCCTCTCATCAACACGCACCTAACAAGCTACTATACACCCTCATCCAACCACGGGCACCCCTGGGCGGCGACCATGGCGGCTTGGGGCACGCTGAGCTCGTCGGGCTGTAGGCGTTCCGGCCAAACTATGATAATAGAAGCGTAACCGACTCACTAGATCGAATTAGGAGCTCACCACGGTTTCAAAACAAGGTGATGGCGAGGCTAGAACGAACGGGAAGAAGAAGGTCGACGGCGATGGCGGTTGCGGTGGTGTGAATCAAGAAGTTCGTCGGCGTTCCGACGCTTCCGACGATACAGTGCACACGACACGGAGCCGACATCAATTGGTGAAGCAAGGCGAAGCTAGCAAAGCATCTGGTGGAGCTTGAGGCGCTCGGAAGAGCGCTGGCGAGTAGCAGAAGCTCACGGCGGCGGTAGTTGTCGGAGATGAAGGAGACGACGTCGCCTGAGATCCTCCGACGATGTCAAGCTCTGGGATTTGATTCTAGGGAGTCGCAGGAAGGTTGCGGAGCTATGGACAAGAGCAAATTTGAGCGAGATGTCGTGGTGACCGTGAATTTCACCGGCGAAGGTGACGGCCGGAGTTGGAGCAGGAAAGGGAAAACGGGGTGGTGGCGGCCGGTGCTCCCCTTTTATAGGACCATGACGAGTTGGGAAGGTGGCGGGGAGCTTCGCGACGACGGTGAGGTGGTTGGAGACGCGTGAAAACCGGGAATCGCCAAGAATGGCCACGGCGACGGCGGATCACCGACCGGCATGGGCTCAAGGGTGAGGTGCCCCCCCGACTCTTGTAGCACAGTGCCAACTCATCTCCTTCTTTTTCAAATTACTCTCAACTTTTGAATAAAAGTTCAAAAATTCCAAAAAATACAGATTGCTCCAAATTTCATGCTCTACAACTTTCATTTAGAAAGTTTTGTCAGATTTCAAATGGATTTTGAATTTGAATTTCAAATTCAAAAGGAGGGCAAAACCTTAATTTTAAGGATTTCAAAATTACTTTTGATTTTTGAATAAAAGATGAAAATCTTCAAAAATAAAAGTTGTTCCATTTTTTCAAGATCTATAACTTTCATGTAGAAAGTTTTTCATGAAAATGAATAATTTTTGAAATTGAGTTTAAAACTCAAAAGGGGCAATTCAAATTTGGAGAACTTTTGAAATTAATTCCAATTTTATTCAAAAACTTGAAAAACTTTGTATACCAAAGTTGTAGAGCTTAAATAGATGCACAAACTGTATTTTTAGAGTTTTCCCAAATTTTGAATATTTTGAGATGAAATTGTAAAGGGGACAAAAACACTTTGAATTTCAAACCTTTTGAAAAGGAAATTCAAATTGGACTTTTGGGCAATTAATTAATGATATTGTGAAACTTTTCAAACCCAACCAATAGCATACTTTCAAAGTACAAACTTCATACTTTGAAATAGTGCCATTGGTTAGCAACTTTATTTAGAAAATCAATTATGGTTAGCTTACCAAAATTGAAAATGAAATTCAATTTCCCACACTTAGCCATCAAGCTAGGGTTTAGGATTTTGAATTCCAAATTCAAATCTGATTCTTCCTTGTACCTCATTTGCTTTGTAAAACATCTTTAGGGTGTGAGTTAGAGTTAGCCAAGCACTTGCAACCATCAAGATTAGTTTTAGTTGGTTACTTTTATAAACAGGAATCAAACATGTGAATGGAGTTTAAAGGATATACACATAAACATACGATATAAAAAGAGCTCAACCAATCCTAGAATTAATAAACTCAGTTTAATTATTTACATTAGGGTTCTCTAATCATGAATGCTCATGCAATGATGATGATGACATGGCAGGTTTAGGCTAACGTAACACCGGGGGTGTTACATTATATTCCTTAAAAGGAATCTCGCCCCGAGATTCAAAGCTTAGGGCTAAGTAATGGAAAAGGAAACGTGTCAAGAAAACACATCTTACATGGTTTCATAAGGGAGGTAGAAAGGTTCATATTACAAGTCTCATATTTTTCGGAAAGTCACAATTCTTAGAAACGAATCATGACTTAGGGGAAGCAAGGTAAAAACTCCGGGAAAGGCTCATTCCAGAATTCCTTCAACCAACTTATTCCAAAGATCACATCTATGTTTTGATCCTTGAGTACCATCGGATTGAGGAGATAGAGATATACTCCAAGAAATATAGAAACTTGGTATATCATTTTCGATATGTATATATATCCTCCCGACGATTATACCAAAGACTAATCTTTAACTTCGGTTATGCGGACTTCATGCTTTGTAACCAAAGTACGATTGATGAATGTATGCGATGCACCGTAATCAAATAATGTAAGTCTTGGGTGATGTGGCGCGACGGAAAACATACCCATTAAAATAGATTCTCCTTTAAGAACATCTCCGGTTTGAGCGTGATACACACGCCCCAGGTTTCTTTCCGGCATTCACCTTCGGGACATACCGTGATTTACCCCCCCGCCTTGACCCGATCTTTGCCGATTGCGGCCCTTTGCCGGAAGTTAGAGGTATTCGAATTGGGTAGGGGCAATATCGAACATAGTGTGGCTCTCCACAATTAAAACAAGCGACCTCTACCAAAGGGACGAAGCCTGGGGAGTTGATGGAGTGGGAGTTCGAATACCCTGGGTATTCGGCTGCTGTGGATAGGTTGTGGCAGCAGGATGAGTGTTCTCCTGTTGCCTGTAGGCTTGCTGCTGCTGTGGTGGATAGTTATAGGGTTGGTGACTTTGTTGGTGCTGCGGATAACGGGATTGCTTTGGTGGGTATCTTGAGTAGGGTGGAATATAACCTTCTCGACGTTTATGGTTTCCGTCCGATGGGTTGAGAAAGCACGCCGCTCTTCACTCTTACGTTTAAGCATGGATCTTTCGTAGGATATGGCGATATCCACCGCCTCATAGAAAGTGGCAGTTGGGTTGGCAGTAAGGTGAGTTTCAATATCACTCTTTAAACCACGAACAAAACATTTCTTCTTCTTACTGTCGGTGTCCACATGTTGGTGCATCTTTGTGATAGCCGACTAAACGGGTTCACATATTGCACCACCGACGCGCCCACCTTGCTTTAATGCTAGAAACTCTTCCGGCTTGGATTGCATTACTCCGTCAGAATAAAATGCCGACGGAAGGCATCTTGAAACATAGCCCAAGTGACTTGTTGTCCCAGGTGGGTTGGCGTGCTAGAAAGTTTGCCCACCATGCATGCGGGGCCTCTTAACTGTTGGACAACAAACTTGGGTTTCAACAAGTCGGGACAACCCTCTAGCAGGTCAAACTTTAAATTTATAATCTGAAGCCAATCATTAGCTTCTAGGGGTTCCTCGGCCCTTGTGAACACCGGCGGGACGAGTTTGATGAAATCCGCATATGTGATTTCGTCGTGATTACGGCGACCATGATTCTCATGTGGGGCATTCTGATTTTTTCGACTCATTTCCGTAGCATACGGGCATTCTCGATGGTGGCATGGACTAAAGCCGCCACGGCTTCGATAAGGGCGGTGGTCTTTGGTGGTGCTGCGGGGCTTCACCCTCTCTCTTGAAGAACCGGTAGCGAAAATGATCAGACATCTGTTATAGACAAGATCATATTTATACACAAGCAAAGCCTATAAGATGGAAATCCTAGGGCTAGCAAGAATAGGATTGATTTTACTTAGCCCAACCACTTGTTATCGGGGATATGATTCTTTTAAACAAGTGAATTAAACATGATGCATGATCGGACCTACGGATCAAGCAAAAGACTTTTTAAAGTAACATAAGCATTCTTTTAATAATATAGGGCAAAAAGAAAACAACATGATACTCCGCTTAAGACTCTTTTAAATAGCACCTAGAAGGCTACAAGAAAGAATTAAGACGGAGCAGAAGCAATTTGGACCAAACCACATTTAACTTTTGGATCCAAAACATTTTGAAGCTTTTGAAAAGTAATCTTGTGAGTATCTTTGTAAATACCGCTCCGATACCCTCTCGTGGCGTAACCTTCTAAATTACATGGCCCATAAGCACCGACATTATCCCTAAGACCTCTCGTCACCATACTTGTGTACCACATAACCTAAAAGAGTTCGTCGGGTGGATCCCCGATAAACCACGATCACTCCGGGATCGATACTTACGAGAGACATCACAAGTATTACAACGGTTTTCATACAAAATACCGTGAGTAGCGGAAGACTTACAATAACTTAATTTACAAAACTTTTATCAAACTTATACAAACCAGAGTAACATTATTTACAAACAGCGGAAGTACCATTACGTAACTTTATTACTATCACACAATAAAAGTGCCCCGCCTGGAGGCCACACAATCTATTCCTCGGCAGATTCTTCCTCGATCACCGTCATGCAACAAGGGCCGTAGCACACTTGTTCACACGGTTCACCCGCAATGGGGTTGAACAAACCCCGAGTACAAAAAAAAGTACTCCGCAAGACTTACCCGACCAAAAATTGGGGAGAAGACTCGGGAATCTTTGGCTAATAGAAATCAAGGTGAGGCTTTAGCAAGATCAATCGACACCTTTGCAAAAGAGACTAAGCCGGGTCCTTATTTTACTACATCAATCACTTGTCAACCATGTATCGGATTCAAAACTTTCCATCATCAACTTCTATCATTACTACGATGCCGGGACTCGGATCACGGCTCCCATATCGTGGAGCACACGGCGATTCGAATCGCTTAATATACCCAGTGGGGCTTTCTAGCCACACGATGTATGCGGGACCGACCATCTTACATACATCAACTCACGCTTGCATTTCTCCGACTGTAGCGGGTCCTAGCCACGAGGTACAGTACACACCATCTCCCTACGCCGCGGTCCCCTTCCACACGGTGGCCCCGTAGGATGGGTACACGCTACACCCGTCCCGGTTATCCGTTCTCGTCGAAGATAGTACAAGGGAGCTTACCGCCATTAGCATGCGACTAGTACTATCCAATAGCCTCATGATCCCAGGGCCAAACAACGGACGGTCCTTAACCGACTCACAAGTGGACGACACTACACCAGGGCACTAGCCCTTCCTGGTGCAAGTCACTCCACCCGGTCTCAATTTACTCATCATCATGCTCTTGTTGCGTACCCTTGACCCGATCAAAGTGAAGGGATACCAACAAGTAACATCAGGTTTTCGTAATTGCCCTCAACGGGGATATTGTTATCACATTTTTGGAAAACGTTTCATTTGTAAAGCCTAGGCTATCAGCAAGACTAAGCATACACTAGCTTTTGCAAAATCAAAACAGGTATTCAGGGTGTATAGCAAGGTACGGTAAATGCACCAAAGTAGGATATCACACAACTCCTATTACCTAATGCATCATATCAGGAACATACAATATAAAAGCTTTTCGAAATACAAGGAGGTGGTTGAATGCATCCGGGGCTTGCCTTGGGGCTCGACGAAGTTAGGAGCAGTGATGACACTGTTGAGATTAGGACCAACCTCCTCACACTGGTAACCTTTCTCGGAAGCCGGATCAACTACACGATGGAGATGCATGATCACGATGCAGTAATAAAAGAGCATGCGCTAATGATGCAACGATTGTTAACCGATCTTGAGTACAACTTTCCTTCACGGTATAGTTGCACTAAGAAGGTATGACTAGCGTCGAATTTAATTTACGGACTAACGATACGCAATCAACATAAAATGCCGAAGGTCATTAGGGTTAATGACCTAGGGTCATCACTCAATCCCAAAATCAAGCAACACTAACAGTGATTAAAGGTTATTACTAATTTATTGACCATTTTTACAGTCGTTGAAAGCCACTAATTAACTTGCTAATTGAAGATTAATTAAACCCTAATTAACTAAGGAATTAACTAATTAAACATTAATTAATTAAGGCATTAATTAAGCATAATACAAAAAATTAGTCAAAACATGATCAAACTTCATAATTAAGATCATTAGCATCTGATTAGCACACAAAACAAATTTCATAATTTTTGGACTTATATTTTAATTATGAAAAATCATGGAAGTTGTCTTTATTAATTTAAAGGGCAAATTAAAGCATAATTAATTTTTATTGGAAAACCAGAGTTAGCATTTTTTCTAGGTAGAGCATCACTCAAGGAATCCAAAACATATTTTTGCACATTTTAATCTGCCCAAATAAAATTATGACAAAAAAAGATGAAAACTGCATTTGGAAATTAAATTAGAAAAAAGAAAAACCAAAACCCTTCCCTTTCGGGCCCTTTGTGCAACCCGACGGCCCAACTCGCCCGACACTTGGGCGCACAAGACGCGCCGGCCTGCTCGGCCCACTTCCTCCTCCTCACTCTCTCTCGGCCCGACAAGCCGGGCCCTGTCGACCCTCTCTTCTTCCCTCCTTTCTCCTTTTCTCCAACGCGCAAGACAGGGGACGGCGGCGGCGGCGGCGGTTCGTGTTAACGACGAAGCCTCCGGCGCAACCCGACCGCACCAGCGGCTTCCTCTCATCAACACGCACCTAACAAGCTACTATACACCCTCATCCAACCACCGGGGCACCCAAGGGCGGCGACCATGGCGCTTGGGGCACGCGGAGCTCGTCGGGCTGTATGCGCCCGCCAAACTATGATAATAGAAGCGCAACCGACTCACTAGATCGAATTAGGAGCTCACCACGGTTTCAAAACAAGGTGATGGCGAGGCTAGAAACGAACGGGAAGAAGAAGGTCGACGGCGATGGCGGCAAGGGTGGTGTGAATCAAGAAGTTCGCCGGCTGCTCCGACGCTTCCGACGATACAAAGGCACATTACACGAGCCGACATCAATTGGTGAAGCAAGGCGAAGCTAGCAAAGCATCCGGTGGAGCTTGAGGCGCTCGGAAGAGCGCCGGGCGAGCAGCGTAAGCTCACGGCGCGGTAGTTGCTCTGAGATGAAGGAGACGACGCCGCCGAGATCCTCCGACGATGTCAAGCTCGGGATTTGATTCTAGGAGTCGCAGAAGGCGGAGCTGTGGACAAGAGCAAATTTGAGCGAGATGTCGTGGTGACTGTGGAATTTCACCGGGAAGGTGACGGCCGGAGTTGGAGCAGAAAGGGAAAACGGGGTGGTGGCGGCCGGTGCTCCCCTTTTATAGGACCATGACGAGTTGGGAAGGTGGCGGGAGCTTCGCGGCGACGGTGAGGTGGTTGGAGACGCGTGAAAACCGGGAATCGCCAAGAATGGCCACGGCGACGGCGGATCACCGACCGGCATGGGCTCAAGGGTGAGGTGCCCCCAAGCTCTTGTAGAGTACGGTGCCAACTCATCTCCTTCTTTTTCAAATTACTCTCAACTTTTGAATAAAAGTTCAAAAATTCCAAAAATACAGATTGCTCCAAATTTCATGCTCTACAACTTTCATTTAGAAAGTTTTGTCAGATTTCAAATGGATTTTGAATTTGAATTTCAAATTCAAAAAGAGGGCAAAACCTTAATTTTAAGGATTTCAAAATTACTTTTGATTTTTGAATAAAAGATGAAAATCTTAAAAAATAAAAGTTGTTCCATTTTTCAAGATCTATAACTTTCATGTAGAAAGTTTTTCATGAAAATGAATAATTTTTGAAATTGAGTTTAAAACTCAAAAGGGGCAATTCAAATTTGGAGAACTTTTGAAATTAATTCCAATTTTATTCAAAAACTTGAAAAACTTTGTATACCAAAGTTGTAGAGCTTAAATAGATGCACAAACTGTATTTTTAGAGTTTTCCCAAATTTTGAATATTTTGAGATGAAATTGTAAAGGGGACAAAAAACACTTTGAATTTCAAACCTTTTGAAAAGGAAATTCAAATTGGACTTTTGGGCAATTAATTAATGATATTGTGAAACTTTTCAAACCCAACCAATAGCATACTTTCAAAGTACAAACTTCATACTTTGAAATAGTGCCATTGGTTAGCAACTTTATTTAGAAAATCAATTATGGTTAGCTTACCAAAATTGAAAATGAAATTCAATTTCCCACACTTAGCCATCAAGCTAGGGTTTAGGATTTTGAATTCCAAATTCAAATCTGATTCTTCCTTGTACCTCATTTGCTTTGTAAAACATCTTTAGGGTGTGAGTTAGAGTTAGCCAAGCACTTGCAACCATCAAGATTAGTTTTAGTTGGTTACTTTTATAAACAGAATCAAACATGTGAATGGAGTTTAAAGGATATACACATAAACATACGATATAAAAGAGCTCAACCAATCCTAGAATTAATAAACTC